>PVKE010000668.1:112808-129620 GCA_004027555.1 Craseonycteris thonglongyai | reverse complement strand
TCTTGATTAATGCAGCCCTGAATTCTGTTTCACTTAGATTTGATTCCAAGTGTGCAAGGTCCTTTACTAAAGACTGCCCCTGATCTTCTGGAGGGGCTTTGGATTCTGAGGTGTGCATTGTGTTTGATGTGGTTCTTTTTGCTTTACGCATGAGTCTGTTTTCCCTCTGGGGGGTTGCCTATCAGATGGGCTTCTCTTTGTTTTTTCTTTTGGGCTCAGTTGTGGGAGAAGGAGATTTTGGGAGAGGGTTGGGGGAAGCAGACAGCTTCTGTGTCCTGGGGCACTTCAGGTTGCTGTCTTAGCTGTTAGATAGCAGGGTAGTAAAGGTGTGGCCAGGGGTGGGGCATGTGAGTAGGAGCTAGGGTGGGCCTGAGACACATAGCAGATTCCTCTTTCAGCAGGGGGGCTGGTGGTTCAGTGTGGGCGGGGCGCAGGAGCTCTGGTCTTTCCTCCTCCTGGCTGCCCCTCCTTCAATCGTATCTGTAAGCCATGCCCGCAGGGCAGCACTTGGATGGGCTGGGGCTTGGCAGAGGCCAGGTCGGCCGCGCAGTCCTGCGCACAGGCAATGACACCACGGAGACCCGGCTGGCAGCCAAGTTGCGTGTGCGCGGTCCGCAACACCCCAGAGGCCCGGTGGGCCGGATGCCAAAAGCCCAGCTGCGCGCTCGTGCGCAGGCAGCAGCGCTGCAGCGGTCCGGTGGGGAGAGCACCGAAAGCCAGTCCAGCGCGCAGGCAGCAGCGCTGCAGCGGCCTGGCAAGCAGGGAGCCAAAAGCATAATTGTGGGCTGGCAAGCAGGCAGCGGTGCCGCAGTGGCCTGGTGAGCAGGGCACCAAAAGCCCAACTGCGCGCTGGCAAGCAAGCAGTGGTGTTGCGGCGGCCCAGTGGGCGGGGCACCAAAAACCCAGTTGCACACTGGCAGCGGCGCCTCGGAGGCCGGGTGGGTGGGGCGCCGAAAGCCCTGTGTGCACAGGCCGTAGCTCCGGTGGCAGCCGCTCTATGCTCCCGGCTTTGTTGAGACCGCCGGATTCACTCTAAGCACGTCCAATGCAGCTATGCCCACTCAAGCCCCAGCCCTCACTCCAAGAGCCCTGTCTTCAGAAGGCGCTCCTTCACAGTCAATCTCCTCCATAAATCAGGGGTGCCGAGCTGCTGTGGGCTGATGCCCTGCTCTCACCCCGCCCGCCGGGAAGTGCAGCCACCCTGCTCCACAGTCCCTGTTCCACTTTAGGTTCTGTGATCTGATTAGGGCACTGCGTGCTGTCCCTTGAGTTTGGATGTTAAATTGTCCAGTCTTGTGGGTATTCCACGCTCCCTAGGTCTTGGCTTCCAGCCTGCCCTTGATCCAGCTCCACTTTGACCGTAGTCCCCCAATCCCCCTTTGTTTTTGCCAGCCCCGGGCCACACTCCGAGTCTCTTTCCCTGAACCACTGCTTCCCTTTTCCTGTCCCGCTCTCCCCTTTTTTTCTAACCTTTGTGTGTTGTTCTGCATTGTGTGGTTCTCTTAGTTGAGGTTTCTTCTCAGGGTTTCCCCTGTGGATTCCCCTCTGTTTACAAGGCCCTTCCCAGGCAGTTATCGGCGTTCTCCTCTCATGCCGCCATCTTGGATCTCCTATAAACTATTTTTTAACATCACATCACATCACATCACATGTAACAATAATACCATTATTACATCTAGAAAATTTAACATAGCAATACTATTTTATTATATCGAGCAAAATTAACATCTTTTTTAAGAATAGAGAAGATAACTATTTTTTAAAGATTTATTTTATTATTATTATTTTTTTTTTTTTGAGATTCACTGACCCATTTATTACCATGCACTGTGCATAAAAAAATAAGATTTTCTCACCTCCTAAGAAACATAATCAGTCTTGCCCTCTTTAGGGGATAGTATCGCCCACATTGAGAACATAGGGACATGAGTGAAGGTGAAGACTCGGCATTTTGTCAATAATGGGACTGCTTTTCTTGGCCAGAAGAAGCGTGGTTTCTCAGCCTAACACAGCTCTGTCCACTACAGAAAACAACATTTGCCTAATGATGCTAATGCAATATTTTAAAAAATGTGGTACTTAACAATATCCACAGGTAGAAGTACCACTTTTGTTTGGGTAGAAAAGCTGACAGAAAGATGATAGAAATTTGAGGGTTATGTAAGACTGGGAAAATGTCCCCAATATAATTTGTGGTGTAAAAGAAAGGCAAAGTATATGTGAAGTATGACCCTAATTTTATACCTATATGTACACAAAAAAGAGATTGTAAGGAAGTATACCTAAATGTTGATAATGGTAGCATAATTGTAGGTGACTTAGTGTTTTTCTTCTTTAAAATTTTGTTTATTTTTATAGATTTCCTATAGTGGACACATGTTACTTTTATAAATGAGTCTATTTACATAGCAAAAGTCCTTTCATCAGAGAATTTCTATTAAAAGGTTACATAATATTCATTAATGGCTTCCTCTTTTTCTCCATAATTAAAACATTTTTAAGCCAAAATGTGTAGACTTAACTGTTGAGATTAAGTCTTCAATGAAAAGATAAATTATAAAAGACCTGTTAAAAATTAAATTACTCAATGTATGAATATCAATTTAAAGTGAAAAATAAATCACTCATTAGGGGTTAATGATATTAACCATCTGTATTATAATACATAGTGCAGTTGAATTATGCTTGTAAAAACATGATGATATTTTTGTTTTTGTGCAGGAGACAGCATTTCACAAAATGGCTTCCCTTCGGAAACTCCCATCTCCCTGAATCTTTGTCCTAACATCTGCAGTCCTGCATAAGTTTCTAATTCCCAGCTTTTGCTCTGTTTTATGTAGTACGTTTTTTTCTATCAGCGTGCTTCTTCTTCTCGGTACTTGGTTCTGCAGGTTACAGTATGAAAACTTCTTAAGGATGCGAGAAAGTAAAATCTGGTTTTACTAATAATTCAGAAAGCAGGATCATTGCACATGAATGTGCTTCCTGTGGAGGTGTCTCTGGTATCACTTGTCCCTTCCGTCATGTCACCACTTTGGAGAGTTTCCCATCTCAGTCAGTCTCTCTTCTGCTACTCTTCGGGTCAGCATCTGGGTCAGTCACTGAGTTGGTCTCTGGGTCGTGCTCTATGGCGTGTCTTCACATGGCTCCCTTTCTTTGCTCTCTCACTCACCTCCATTTCTCCAGCTCTAGGTATTTTCTTGTGATGAGTGGGTCTCTCAGTGGAGGCTGTGCGCTACTTAGGGATTCTCTGGTTGGATTTTAGTTGTTTAAATTGTTGTCTTTCCAGGAGAGGTTTCAAGAGCTCCTCTCATGCCACCATCTTGATGATGTCCTAAGATTTATTTTATTGTTTTTGAGAGAAGGTGAGAGAGACAGAGAGAAGGGGGAAGGACCCAGAGCAGTCTCCATAGTTGTACATCATTAGTTGTGACAAAGTTTCATTCCACACAGGTGGATGTGAGGGTACATGGGGCTGAAACTAAATTGGAAGCCTCTCACAAGGGAAGCACACCCTAGTTCAGCATATAGGTCTGCATGGGCCAGGGGCAGGACTGAGACTCGATCCCTGAACCCTACAGCCACAAGGCAAGTGCTTAACCTGCTAAGCCATCCCAGAATCCCCTGAATAATTTCTATCCTGTGAAGTATTATGATCCAAATTTGGCCATCTGTCTCACTTTTATGTACTTTGCATCTAGTGTAGCATTTTCATAAGTCATGAAAAGAGTATTTTAAAATGACCTTATACATCTTTAGTAATCATTAACAGTTGAATTATATAGACAAACCCAAAGAACAAGTATAGCTATTATTATGACTAATCTCATTAGTAAACTGGTAAAAAGAAAAACAGTTGGTTTGAGTTCAGCATCAATCCATAGGCATACAGGTCTTGTTGATGTTTTAGAATAGTTGTTCCTCCTAGATGTCCTCTTAAAGGGCCCACACACTAGCTCACTTACTTGCAGGCACTTGCCCTGGGCTCTGGCAGAAGGGAAGTAACTCAAGAAGCACCTGGGATGCAAGGTTGGTTCAATATCCATAAACCAATTAATGTGATACACCGCATTAAAAAAAAAAAGAAGAAATAAGTATCATATGACCATATCAATAGATGCAGGAAAGGCATTTGACAAAACCCAGCATTCACTTGTGATAAAAACTCTCAGTAGGGAAGCTGGGATGGCTCAGTGGGTTTAAGCGCTCACTTCACAGCCCGGGAGCCCGAGGATCGAATCCCAGCTCTGGCCCAGGTGGACCCATATGTTGAACTTGGGTGTGCTCCCCATTCAGGTCTTGCTGGGGCCTATGCAGGAGGCTCCTGGCCCAGTTCCTGCCGAGCAGACCCGCGCCCACCTGTGGAGTGAAACTATATGGAAAACTAATGCTGTCAACTATGGAGACAGTTGTGGGCCCTCCCCCTTCTCTCTGTCTCTCTGTCTGTCAAAAAAACAAAACAAAAACAAAAATAAATAAATAAAAACAAATCTTAAGAAAAACCAACCTCTCAGCAAAGTGAGAATAGAGGAAATATGCCTCAACATAATAAAGGCCATATATGACAAACCCACAGCTAACATCATAGTCAACAGGGAAAGCTAAAAGCATTTTTCTTAAGATCAGGAACAAGACAGGATGTTCATTTTTAGCACTTTTGTTTGAAATAGTATTGAAAGTCCTATCCACAGCAATCAAACAAGAAAAAGAAATAAAATCCAAATAGAAAAGGAAGAGGTAAAACTGTCATTATTTGCAGATGACATGATACTATATATAGAGAACCCCAAATATTTCACCAAAAAAATTATTAAAACTAATAAATGAATTCTGTAAAGTAGCAAAATACAAAATTAATGCTCAGGTGATGCTAGGATAGCTCAGCAGGTTGAGTGCTTGCCTTGCAACTGCAAGGTCCAGGGATCTAATCCCAACCCCAGCCCAAGCCAACCCATATGCTGAACTGTGGCACACAACTGGTAACAATCAGGACAGTGGTGAAGGTTCTGGCCTCCCATGTGTGAGGCCTCCAGTTTAGTTCCCAACCTGCACAACCCCACATCTATCTGTGTGGAACAAAACCATTTCACAACTAATGATGTATAATTATGGAGACTGCTCTGGGCCCTCCCCCTCCTTGTCTTCCTCTCATACCTTCTCTCAAACAATAAAATAATACTTAAAAAAAATTAATACTCACAAATCAGTTTCATTTCTACACACCAATAACAAACTATCAGAAAAAGATATTAAGAAAGCAATCCCATTTACAATTGTATAAAAAGAATACCTAGAATAAATTTAACCAACAGGGTAAAAAGACCTGTACTTGGAAAATAATAAGACATTAAAGAAAGAAATTCAAGAAGGTACAAGTCAGGAAAGCCGGGATGGCTCAGCGGGTTAAGCGCTCACTTTGAATCCCCAAGGACCGAGGATCAAATCCTGGCTCTGGCCCAGGCGGACCCACATGCTGAACTGGAGTGTGCTTCCCGAATGCGGTGAGGCCCCCAGTTCAGTTAAAAAAAACTTTTTTTTAATTAAATTAAAAAAAAAAGATTAAAAAAAAAAGAAGGTACAAGTAAATGGAAGACTATACTATGTTCATGGATAGGAAGAATTGATGTATTATAATTAAAACATCTATACTATCCAAAGCAATTCATAAATTCAATGCAATGCCTATCAAAATACCAATAGAATTTTTCACAGAATTAGAATAATACTAAAATTTATTTGGAACCATAAAATACTCTGAATAGCAACAACAATCTTGAGAAAGAAGAACAAAGTTAAAGGTATCACATTACCTGATATCAAACTATACTACAAGGCCATAGTACTCAGACAGGATGGTTCGAACCCACCTGTGAAATAAAACCATGTGGAAAACTGATGGTGTACAACTATGGAGACTGCTCTGGGCCCTTCTTCTTCTGTCTTTGTCTCTCTCTTTCTCTGTCAAAAACTATAAAATAAATCTCAACAAATAAGATGGTGCTGGCATAAAAAGACATGTAGATTAATGGAACAGAATAGAAAGCCCAGAAATAAACCCCTGCCTATGTGGTCATTCAACCTATGCCAAAGAAGGCAAGAATATAAAATGGTGTAAAGACAGTCCACTCAATAAATAGTATAGGGAGAAATGGACAGATACATGCAAAAATATGAAACTGGACCACCTTCTTACTCAATATATTAGAATAAACTCTAAGTAACTTAAAGACTTAAATGTAAGATCCAAAACCATTAACCCCCAGAAGAAAAATAGGCAGTAAAATCTCTGACATTGCTCTTAGTAACATTTTTTTTTTTCTGATATATTTCCTCAGGCAAGGAAAACAAAAGAAAAAATAAACAAATGAGACTAAATCAAACTAAAAACTTTTTCTATAGCAAAGGAAACCATCAACAAACAAAAAGATAACCTACTGAATGGGAGAAGATATTTGTCAATGATACATCTTGTAAAGGGTTAATATCCAAAATTTATAAAGACCTCATATATTACAGCTCAACACCAAAACAAACAAACAAACCAATTCAGTTAAAAAAATTGGCAGAGAGATGGGGAAGAAAGATGGCGGCATGAGAGGAGAAGCCCCATAACTGCCTGGGAAGGGACTTATGAACAAAGGGGAATCAACAGGGGAAACCCTGAGAAACACCCTCTTCTGAGAGAATCACACAACGCAGAACAACACCCAAAGGTTAGAGAAAAAAGGGGAGAGCGGGAGAGGGAAGGGGAAGTAGCGGTTCGGGGACAGAGACTCGGAGTGCGGCCTGGGGCTGGCAGAAACAAAGGGGGATTGGGGGACCATGGTCAAAGTGGAGCTGGATCGAGGGCGGGCTGGAAGCCGAGACCTAAGGAGTGCGGAAGCCCCACAGGAATGTGGACAATTTAACATCCAAACTCAAGGGGCGACATGCGGACCCTAATCAGATCACGGAGCCTGAGGTGGAACAGGGACTGTGGAGCAGGGCAGCTGCACTTCCCGGAAGGCAGGGTGAGAACAGGGAATCAGCCCACAACAGCTCAGCACCCCGATTTACTGAGGAGATTGACTGAGGGAACACCTTTTGAAAACAGGACTCTAGGAGTGAGGGCTGGGGCTACATTAGACGTGCTTAGAGTGAATCCAGCGATCTTAGAACTCTGCAGAGTTGCCAGCCTAGTGCGGCTGCCGGCCCAGCCTCGGCCAAGCCCCGGCCAAGCGCCGCCGGCTCACAGACGTGATTAAAAGGACAAAGCCAGAGCTGCTCGCCCCGCCCTCGCGCACGACTGCTGAGCTGCTGCCGGCTGGCGGATGCAATTAGCTGCTCGCCCCGCCCTCGCTGCTGAGCTGCTGACGGCTCGTGGATGCAATTAGCTGCTCATATGGCCAACAGATATATGAAAAAATGCTCCACTTCACTAGCAATTAGGGAGATGCAAATAAAAACCACAATGAGATACCATCCGACACCTGTTAGAATGGCTATCATCAACAAGACAAGGGATAAGTGCTGGAGAGGCTGTGGACAAAAAGGAACCCTCATACACTGCTGGTGGGAATGTAAACTGGTACAGCCACTATGGAAGGCTGTATGGAGATTCCTCAAAAAATTACGAATGGAATTACCATATGACCCAGCCATCCCTCTACTGGGCATCTACCCAAAAAACCTGAAAACCTTAATCTCTAAAGATGTTTGTACTCGCATGTTCATCGCAGCACTGTTCACAGTGGCCAGAACATGGAAACAACCAAAATGCCCTTCGATAGATGACTGGATAAAGAAGATGTGGTACATTTACACAATGGAACACTACTCAGGGATAAGAAATGATGAAATACAGTTATTTCTGGCAACATGGATGGACCTAGAGACCATCTTATTAAGCAAAATAAGTCAGACTGAAAGAACCAGGAAACAAATGACCTCACTTATAGGTGGAATATAAAACTGAAAGTTACAAAGACACAGAGACCTATGGACACACTCAATAGCTTGGTGTTTGCCTGAGGGAAGGGGAGTGGGGGGAAGGAGAGAAGGAGGGCAGATGGGAGGGCACCAGCATTATGGACACACTCAGTGGTTTATTGGTTACCTGGAGAGGGGGGAGGCAGGGGAAGGAGAGTAGTGGGGGGGGTGGGAGTGGGCACCGGATGTATGGTGATGGAAGGGAAGCTGATTCTGGGTGGTGGGCACATGGTGCGATGCATGAATGATGTGATGAGGACCTGTACATCTGGAAGCTATCTAATTGTTACCAACCAATGTCACCCCATTAAATTTAACAATAAAAAAAAAATTGGCAGAGAACCTGAGTAGACATTTTCTCCAAAGAGGACATACAGATGGCCAATAGACATATGAAAAGATGTTCAACATTACTATTTCTCAAAGAAATGAAAATCAAAACCACAATGAGATACCACCACACACCTGTTAGAATGGGTACATTCAAAAATACAAGAGATAACAAATGCTAGTGTGGATGTGGAGAAAATGTAACCCTAGTGCACTGTTGGTAGGACTGCAAATTGATGCAGCCACTATAGAAACCACTTTGGAGTTTCCTCAAAAAATTGCACATAGAACTACCTTATAACCCAGTAATTCCACTTCTGGGTATTTATCCAAAGAAATCCAAAACACTAATTCAAAGGGACATGTGGGGGGTGCCAGGATGCCTCAGTGGGTTAAGCCCTGAGGTCCCAGGATCAAATCCCAGCCCCCGCCTGTGCAGACCCATGTGCTGAACTGAGATGTGCCCCCAGTTCTGCTCTCTCTGGGGCAAGATCCTGGCCCGGTTCCTGCCCTTTGCAGCCCCGCCCCCACCAATGGAATGAAACTATATAGAATACTAATGATGTGCAACTATGGAGACTGCTCTGGGTCCTTCTCCCTCTTTTTCTCACTCTCTGTCAAAAACAATAAAAATCTTTAAAAGCAAAACAAAGGCACATGTGCATCCCTGTGTCCATTACAGCATTATTTACAATAGCCAAGATATGGGGGAAACCTGAGTGTATATTAATAGACAAATGGATAAAGAAGAGGTGGCTTCAAAAAAAAAAGAATAAGAAAGGAGGAGGAAGAGAAAAAGAAGAGGAAGAAGAAGAAGATACATACAATGGAACATTATTGTCATACAAAAAGAAATAAAATCTTACCAGTTGCTACAGCATGGTTGTACCCAGAGGACATTATGCTGATTATGCTGACTGGAATAAGTCAAACAGAAAAAGACAAATGCTGTATGATTTCACTTATGTGTGGAATCTAAAGAACAAAATTAGTGAACAAACAAAACAAAAACTCATAGATACAGAGAACATTTTGATGGCTGCCAGATGGGAGGAGGATTAGGGGGATGAATAAAAAAGGGAAGGGATTAAAAAGTAAAAACTTGATAGTTACAAAATAGTCATGGGATGTAAAGTACAGCATAAGAAATATAATCAATAATGTAATAACTGTATAGTGTCAGATGGGTACTAGACTTATTAGGGGGAATCACTTCATAAATTATCTAAATGTCTAACCACTACACTGTACAACTGAAACTAATATAAAATAATATTGAATGTCAACTATAATTAAAAAAGAAAATTTGGGAAAACCGGGATGGCTCAGTGGGTTAAGCGCTCACTTTGCAGCCCTGGGGACCTAGGATCGAATCCCGGCCCCGGCCCGAGTGGACCCATATGCTGAACTGGGGAGTGCCCCCTGTTCAGTTCTCACCAGGGCGAGACCCGGCCCAGTTCCTGCTCTGTGCAGCCCCGCCCACCTGTGAAGTGAAACTATGTGGAAAAACCAATGATGTGCAACTATAGAGATTGTTCGGGGCCTTCCCCCTTCTCTCTGTCTCTGACTCTGTATCTCTTTCTCTGTCAAAAACAATAAAAATAAATCTTTAAAAAAAAAGAAAATTCATATATGAGGGCTGTCTAGAAAGTATTGAGCCATGTAACCATTCTCATTATACTGACAATGGCTAGATTTTTTTTCTGGACAGCCCCAATATATAAAAAATGTACTATAATGCATGAAGAAATGCAAAAACAAAAAAATGGGTTTGCCAGGGAGCTTGAAAGAACCAAGTGGTCATCTTGGGTTTCCCATAGCCCCAAGTATTGGTTTAATTTACTACCATTATTTACCCATACAATGTCAGATAGAAGTTTTTTACTTATCATTTATTTTAACTCATTGTGTAGTAGCATGTTAATTAACTTCCCATGCAATTCAACATACTAAGAGAGGTTGATTAGTTTAAAATTTCTCTTTTGTAAGGAGAGAAAACAAATCTTTCAAGGTGTCCCAGGATTTCTTGTGGAACACTGAAAAGTTATTTCTGGTAGTTTTAATTATATATAGTGAGATTTTAATCCTTAAAACTTTAATATCTATTGAAAACTAAGAAGTAAAGTTTACAAAGATAGTTTATAACCTCTAGAAATATATTCACAGAAATCAAAGTTAATTATTAACATGAACTTATTTTTATAAATCTGAAATAAAATATAATATATTTAATATCAATAACTTGAGAAGATGCCAGGATGGCTCAGTGGGCTGAGCACCCGCCTTTTGGCCACGGGGTCCAGAGTTTGAGTTCTGGCCCCTGCCTATGGGGACCCATATGCTGAACTAGGGCATGCTTCCCATGTGGGAGGTCCCCGGTTCACAGGGGTGTGCTTCCCATGTGGGAGGCTCCTGGTCCGGTTCCCTCCCTGTGCAGTCCCATGTCTATCTGTGTGGAATGAAACTATGTTGAGGCTGATGACACGCAACTATAGAGTCTGCTCTGGGCCCTCCCCCTTCTTTCTGTCTGTCAAACAATAAAATAAATCTTTAAAAATATATATCAATAACTTGAAAGACCTATCTATTCTACAAGTACTTAAATTGGCAAACTTAAAACTAGCACTTATTTACTGAGGATTCATGTTAAATCACATGAACTTGAAAAGCATCTGAGTTGCTTTCTACATTTCTGAGAACTTTAGGATACCCAATTCTTTTTTTTCTTTTTTTTATTTTATTGATTTTTGACAGAGAGAAACAGAGACAGAGAGAGACAGAGAGAAGGGGGAGGGCCCAGAGCAGTTTCCATAGTTTTTTTTTTTGTTTTTTTTTTTTTTTTTTTTTTTTTTTTTTTTTTTTTTTTTTTTTTTTTTTTTTTTTTTTTTTTTTATCTTTTCACATTTATAGAGAGAAATTATCTTTTTGTCTTCAGTGCATATTTATTTCTATTTTACTCTTGACAGATAGAGAGAGAGACAGAGACAGAGACAGCTAGAGAACCGAACTGTGGTAACTCCCCAGTTCAGCATGTGGGTCCTGCCTGGGCCGGAGCCGGGATTCGATCCCCGGTCCTCGTGGCCTCAAAGCGAGCGCTCAACCCGCTGAGCCGTCCCGGCTTTCCCCAGTCTCCATAGTTGACACTAGTTTTCCATATAGTTTCACTCTACAGGCGGGCACAGGGCTGCACAGGGCAGGAACTGGGCCGGGAGCCTCCCGCATAGGTCCCGGCAAGAACTGAACTGGGGGCACATCCCAGTTCAGCATGTGGGTCCTCATTGGCCAGGGCCGGGATTCGATCCTCAGTCCCCGAGGCTTCAAAGTGAGCACTTAACCCGCTGAGCCATCCCAGCTTTCCCTTGCATACCCAATTCTTACAAGCATTTGCCTTTAAGTCAATTTTTAAAATACCATCTGACAGTAGGTGAAAATTATGTCACATTTACAACATATCTATACAGACACAAATAGAGACCTTTTAGTTATATAGTCAAAGACAGATATATGTTGTAAATGTCTCCAAAACAAAATTTGGAGAACAGTTGGATTTAAATTTTCTTTTGGAGGCATTTACAACATGAATCTGTCTTTGACAAGTCTAATTCCAAATGAGGTAGGCTCTAAAACGTGTACAGCCCCAAGGAGGGTATTCTTTAAAGCCCACTGGAGATGTGATCATGGAGGAATAAGTTAGCCCCCACTCACACCTAAGGTGGATGCAAGTGTCATGGAGAAAATAAATAACAATATCTACAAGTAGCCAAACCAGAGTCTCATCAGAGAACTTCTCCATGGCATGGCAGGAAACTTCCCTATCCCTGCCCTGAAGGATGTCACTATCACTAAGGGCCATTGACTGACTCCAGATGGTCTTCCATTCTTTTCTGAGTGTGTTTACTATAGCTATTCTGCACCTGTTCTACCATGTACTGGGGCAGGGGGTGGGGGTGGGAAGAGAGGAACCTTATCTAGAATTGAGGAAGAGAACTTCAAATTACTCTGAGATTTTGGTTTGAACTTGATGCAAGGACTAGAATGTGCTGTACATGTGTAAGTACAAATAAAATGAATATTTGGTAACTCAAAGGGTAGAACCTGGTAAAAGTCACATCATGTGTTCACCATACTTACTTGATTTTTTTCTCATGATCATCCAGCTAAAAGACATTTCCTACTCTCTGCTGTACTTAGGTGGAACTCGGTGACTGAATTTTGTGCAAATCTGGGTGAAGTGATATACACCTCTTTCAGGCCTAGCCCTATAAATATTCCATGTGATCACCCAAGTTCTCATCATTTGTTGGTAAACCCCAACAAATTCAAAGTAGAAATCATAATGAAGAAGCGGAAGCCAGGATGGCTCAGAGGTTTAAGCGCTCGCTTTGCAGCCCCGGGGACCAAGGATCAAATCCCGACCCTGGCCCATGGGGACCCATACGCTGAACTGGGGGGTGCTTCCCATTCGGGAGGCCCCCACTTTGATTCTCACACCCCAGTTTGGCCCTTGGTTTGAGGGGGTGTGCCTCCCATGTGGGCGTGCCCCCAGCCTAGTTCCTGGCCTGCATGGCCCCAGCCCACCTGTGTGGAACAAAACCATGTTGAAAGCTGATGACATACAACTATGGAGACTGCTCTGGGACCTCCCCCTTCTCTCTGTCTCTCTCTGTCTCTGTCAAAAACAATAAAATAAATCTTTAAAAAACCATAATGAAATGAGAAAACATTTATAATTGATTGATAATTAAAATATTATTATATGAAAACCTGTGGAATCAACAGAAGAAAAGAAATCTGAATCTGATCAAGATCTAACAAGCAATTTACAGAAAATAGGGGATGCAGGATGGCTCAGAGGGTTGAGCGCTCACTTGCAGCCCCAGGGTCCAGGGATCAAATCCCAGCCTGTGTGGGCCCCTGTGCTGAACTGGGGTATTCCCCCAGTTTGTTTCTAACTGGGGCAAACTTCCTATATGGGAGGCCTCTGGCCAGTTCCTGCCCTGTGCAGCCCCTTGCCCACCTGCAGAATGAAACCATACAGAAAACTAATGACATGCAACTATGGCGGCTGCTCTGGGCCCTCCCCCTTCTCTGTGTCTCTCTGTCTCTCTGTCTCTGTCTCTGTCTCTCTCTCTCTCTCTCTCTGTCAAAAACAATAAAAATAAATCTTTAAATTTACAGAAAACACAGAGGTACCAAGGAACATATTAAAAGACATGTGTCCAAAAGGATACAATGAACAAATGCAGACTATGAAAAACAAGGGGGCAAACATTGAGTTTCTTCAACAAATAAACTGCAAGACAATAGACAAATGATGGCAGGACTACCCATAGATTAAAGGAGATTTAAAGAACCACAACAGGGGAAGCCGGGATGGCTCGGTGGGTTGAGTGCTCACTTTACAGCGCTGGGGACTGGGAATCGAGTCCCAGCCCCGGCCTGTGCGGAACCATGTGCTGAGCTGGGAGCTCCCCCTGTTCAGTTCTCTCTCTGTCTCTCTCTCTCTCTCTCTCTCTCTCTCACTCTCTGTCAAAAATAAATAAATAAAAAAAAATATATTTAAAGAACCACAACAATTTAATGGACCATATTTGAGTTGTGATTCAAGCAAGTCAACCATAATTTTCTCATAAAAAATTGTGAGATAATCAGGAAATTTTGAAAACACTGAATGTTTGAATTTATTAAAGAATTACTACTAATATTTTAGTGTAATATTGTATACGGTTATGTTTTTAAAAGGATTTATATTTTAGAGATAAATATGAAAATATATTTTATATATGGATGATATATATATGATGTCTGGGATTTGCTTCATAATAATCTGTGAGTTTTGGGTGGTAGTGCAGGAAGGTGGGTCAGGAATAAATTAAATGAGTCTGGCCATAATCGTTGAAGCTAGGTGGTGCATAGAGGAATTATTATAATATTTCTAATTTTATATAATTTTTTTTTAAGATTTATTTTATTGATTTTTGACAGAGAGAAACAGAGACAGAGAAAGACAGAGAGAAGGGGGAGGGCCCAGAGCAGCCCCCATAGTCAACATGAGTTTTCCATATAGTTTCACTCCACAGGTGGGCATGGGGCTGCACCGGCAAGAACTGAACTGGGGGCACACCCCAGTTCAGCATGTGGGTCTGCATGGGCCGGGGCCAGGACTCGATCCTCGGTCCCTGGGGCTTCAAAGCAAGCACTTAACCCGCTGAGCCATCCCAGCTTTCCCTATAATTTTTTAAAAAGATTTATTTTTATTGTTTTTTGACACAGACAGAGAGAGAGAGAGAGAGAGAGAGAAGGGGGAGGGCCCAGAGCAGTCTCTATAGTTGACAGCATTAGTTTTCCATATAGTTTCACTCCATAGGTGGGCGCAGGAGTGTGCAGGGCAGGAACTAGGCCACGAGCCTCCTGCATGGGCCTGGCAAGAACTGAACTGGGGACACACCCCAGTTCAGCCTATGGGTCTGCATGGGCTGGGATTCAACCCTCAGGCTCCGGGGGCTGCAAAGCAAGTGCTTAACCTGCTGAGCCAACCCAGCTCCCCCTAATTTTATATAATTTTTAATTTTCTATTATAAAACGTTTTTTAAAACAGTGACCAAAATACATATTACAGTTGTATAGGGAGAACCCCCCAAAAAACCCAGAATGTGTTTATAAAAAATGGTGTATTTAGTGCTCTCTTTGGCAGCACATACACTATAATTTAAAAAATTGTGTATTTATTCTTACATGCTTAAACTTCAGTCATCTTAAAAGTACTACCGTATTCGTTTGATGCAATACACCTATGGAGACACTTTTTCCACTGCTTAAAACAGTTTTTGAACTTGTCAATTTTGATGCCTTTTAGTGCTGTCTTTTTTTGTTTCTTCGCTTCCACATTGGAAAAACGTTTCCCTTTGTGGACTTTTTTCATCTCGGGTAACAAACAAAAAACAAAGTCGCTCAGGGCAAGATCGGGTGAATAGGGAAGGTGGGGCACAGGGTTCATGCCGTTTTTGGTCAAAAACTGCAGAACACTCAGCACAGTGTGGGCAGGTGGGTTGTCATGCCACACATTGTTCATATATTTGTAAATCACCCATCATGAAATGGGCAAACACGTTGAAAGAATCTCCAAAAAACTTCACTGAACTCAGCCTCTCACAAGGACGCCAGCTGGTAAACGGACGCAGATGGGCTCCTAGCACAGTCACCTAGTGGGGAAGCCTCTACTACAAGGGGCCCACCCTCCAGAAGCTAATTCCCGGTTTTGTTTTTTGGGGGAGAGGACCCCCCCCCTTGTAGATGTAAACAAAACCAAATCTATCTTTGTGTCCTAGATTTCATTTCATTTCTGTTTCATGCTGTGACCTTTGGCCAACTTCACTGTCCTTCGCAAGCATGTCAAAGCCTTCTAGTTCCTTAAATGTAGCCATAAATATTTTTGTTAATGATAGTAAGACTGGCATGACAATCGAGATAAATATCAAACTGGTGATAGCATCAATGACAAACAATCATCTAGCACAGATCAATAGGAGGTATGGCCCCAGGAGTTATTGCAGTCTTTGTTCCTCTGTCTTGACAATCACTAGTACTTGAATTGTACTATTAAAAAAAAAAAAAGGACTGTAGCAAGGTTCTGGAGCACAGAATAATCTGCACAGGATTTCTGGGTTGTCTCTTCCTCTGTGACCTTACATTCCCATTAGTAAAGTACTCCATAATAAATTCTGTTATATTCTATAAAGTCACCTGCTCCATTTTTCAATCTGAAGATACATCTCGTGGCCCCACCATCAGGTCAGACAACATTTGACCAAATTGGGTTCACCACAGGAATGAGATTTAACAATATTGATTTCACATTAGAAAATCAATAAATCATTTCATTTCCAATGAAAGTGCAGCTTAATGTTAAGATATCAATTAAGTTAATTAGTTTAAATTAGTTTCATATTAATATATACTTAAAAGATGATCATTATGAATCAGTGAAATTCAAATTAAATGCATAATGAATTCACACACCCAGTAAATCAACAAAAATTGAAGAGTCTGACAATACCATGTATTGCCCAAGATATGGAACACTGAGGTCTCACATATGGTATGTTGAGTACAGCTTTGAAAAACAATTGGCATTGCCAAATAAAGTGAGCATTATACTAAAATAGGATATGGGTTCACCTTCATATCCTGTGAGCCAGCAATTATACTCCCAGATGAAATTCTCCCCAATGAAATTCTTGTACATCATATAGGAAGGGACGTAAAAGAATGTTGTTTACAGCCCCAGTTTTTTTTTTTATATATTTTTATATTTTTTTTATAGAGAGTAATTGTTTTATCTTCAGTGCATATTTATTTCTATTTTACTTTTGACAGATAGAGAGAGAGACAGAGACAGAGACAGCTAGAGAACCGAACTGTGGGAACTCCCCAGTTCAGCATGTGGGTCCTGCCTGGGCCGGAGCCGGGATTCGATCCTCGGTCCTCGGGGCCTCAAAGCGAGCGCTCAACCCG
>PVKE010000668.1:41788-112708 GCA_004027555.1 Craseonycteris thonglongyai | reverse complement strand
CCCCAGTTTTTGGTAAGCAGAAAACTGAAAACAATCCAAACACCCATGAAAGGTCATTTGGATGAATAGATGTTGATGAACTATACAAAGGAATACTACACACGCATGTATGACAGCCCTGAAGCTATAGCCATTGACATGGACGAATCTCATAAACAGAGTGTTGAGCAAAAGAATTAAGTCCCAGAAGACTTCTGTCTTTGTACACTGGATGTTTTCAGACAATATGATGCCATTTGCATAACGTTCAGAAAAAGGTTAAATTAAGTGGGGTGCATACACAGATGGGGAAACACAATTATCCTCATGAAGTCAGGGTAGCAGTTACCTCTGTGGTAAAGGGGAGAGAGGATGTGGTGTGCAGAGGCACAGAGAAGCTTTTTTTTTTTTTTTTTTTTTTTTTTTTTCAGAGAAGCTTTAAGGTACTGTCAGTGTTCATCCATATCCTGAGGTGATTAGATAGGTATTTCCTTTATCATTCCTTATACAATACAGGTATGTTTCCTACAGTTTTATGTACTGTGAAATATTTCACAAGAATTTTTGTAAATGTGATTAGAAAAAATGGTCACAATGTTAAGATATAAGAGGAATACTTTATTACTGCCATGAAGATGTCACAATTCTGAATTTATGTGCACCTAACACAGTCTCATAATATAGAAAGGAAATTTTGACAAAATTGCCAACTCAACAGTGTGAATTTATTTTTTTAAGATTTATTTTATTGTTTTGACAGAGAGACAGACAGACAGAGAAAGAAGGGGGAGGGTCCAGAGTAGTCTCCATAGTTGTGCATCATTAGTTCTTGAAATAGTTTCATTCCACACAGGTGAGCTTGGGACCATCAGTGTGAGAACCAGGCCGGGGACCTACCACATGGGAGGCACGTCCCCTCAAGCTGGGGGCCTCCCACATGGGAAGCACACCCCAGTTCAGCATATGGACCCTGGGGCTGCAAGGCAAGCACTTAACCCACTGAGCCATTCCAGCTTCCCCCACAGTGTGAATTTTAATACTGTTTTCACTAATTGATTTGGCAACTGGAAAAAAAAATTAAGTAGAAAATTTGAACAGTAAATTAGAGTCTTGAACTGAATAATTAGAAAAAACACATGATTTCAAGCACACCGAGATGCTTTTTTAAAGTTCACCACAAAGAAAATCTCAGTGATCATCAAAAGAATCATTAACACATGGCATAAAATTAGAAACAATAGCAATTATATACAAACAGCAGCAATAAAACACCTTTGTTAGAAATATAATATGCATGATGCTAAATAAGTACTAATCATAATGAAAATGGAAGCATCACATATCAAAACTTGAGGGATGCAACCAACATGGTTCTCAGAGTGAAATGGTTAGCTTTACCTGCATGATTAGGAAAGGAGAAAGTGAAGCATTCTGCACATGAAATTGTAAGAAAGTTGCGACTCCTATTAGGACAAAAGGATAATCTGTCTATGAGATGAAGCACTCTTACAAAATGAGAAGAAAAAGATTAACAACCCATTAGGAAAATAAGCAAAGAATTTTGATGACTGAAAGAAAAGACTAAAGGAGGAAATAGAGACAAACAGCTCTTAACAGAGTGAGATTACACATCTTTTCCTAAGAGAAATATAAATTGTAACGGAAATATAAATTTCACCCGTGCACAAGAGCAATTCATTCTTTATCTGATGCCTAATCCAAAAGTTTAAAAATACACTGAGTTGGCATCACTGACAGGAAATCAGCATTCTTATACATTTCTGTAGGGAGAGAGTATTAGGGTTTTCCAAAGAAACAGAACAAGCAGTGTACACATAAGGAGATTTATTATAAAGAATTAGCTTATGTGATTATGGAGATTTATTATAAGGAATTAGCTTATACAGTTATGGAGGCTAAGTCCAATGATCTGCAGACAGCAAGCTGGAGACCCAGGAGAGCCAGAGATGTAGTTCTGGTTCAAGTCTCAAGGGCTGAGAACCAGGAAAGTGCATGGCGTTAAGTCCCAGTCAGAGGGAAAAAGAAGACTGATGAACAAGTAAGCAGCTACTAGTGACGGTCAAGAAGTTCATGGAGGGGAAGCCGGGAAGGCTCAGTGGGTTAGGCGCTCACTTTGCAGCCCTGGGGACCAAGGATCGAATCCAGGCCCCGGCCCATGTGGACTCATATGCTGAACTGGGGAGTGCCCCCAGTTCAGTTCTCACCGGGGTGAGACCCCGGCCCAGTTCCTGCCCTGTGCAGCCCCACACCCACCTGTGGAATGAAACTATGTGGAAAAACCAATGATGTGCAACTATGGAGACTGTTCGGGGCCCTCCCCCTTCTCTCTGTTTCTGTCTCGGTATCTCTCTCTCTCTCTGTCAAAAACAATAAAAATAAATCTTAAAAAATAAAAATGAAAAAAAGAAGTTCATGGAATGGAGGGGTTACTGGAAAAGTGGGAGTAGTGGTGCACACAGTTTGATTGTACCGTATACTTATTGGTAGTATATGTGCCAAATTTCAGCCTACTTGAATCCATGTTCTTTCAGATATTGCCAAAGAAACACATCAAACACGAAGAAAACCCCAAGTATGCATAAAATTTAATTTCATGTCCTAATTAAGTTCTTCATAAAAAGAGGGAAAACACCTCTCACCATTTTGAAAGAAATGTTAGCAACATACAGGGACTGTTGCACTGGGAAATCCATGGTTTACAAGTGGCATAGCCCTTTCAAGCAAAGCAGAGTTGATGGAAGATGACCTCTGTCCAGGACACTTTCTTAGACATTGTCAAAATGGTTGAAAATTTGTGGTAGAAGATGCAAGATTGAATAACAAGTAGCTTGCAAAAAGTGGTTGAAGTATCACCCTCAACCATTTTGAATATTCTCCATCAGCATCTAAGGATGTCAAAAGTCAGTGCAAGGAGGGTACAAAGAATGCTCACGCCTCTTCAAAAACAACAGCATTATCAAGTGTTCACGACAATTTTTAGACCTCTGCAGAGACAATAAAGATGAAGTTTTAAACTGGATTGTCACTGGAGATGAAACCTGGGGTTCATCATCGTGAGCCTGAGTCAAAGCAGGAGTCCAGGCAATGGCATGATAAGGGCCCGCCACCCTCTAAGAAGTTCAAGGTGTCTCATTCCGCTAGAAAAATGTCTACTGTTTTCTGGGGATACAGAAGGTATTCTGATGGTTGATTAAAAGGGTAAGGGTGTCACAGTAACTGGAGAGTACTATTTCAATCTGCTAAAATAGTTAAAAGAATCAGTGAAGGAGAAAAGACGAGGAACACAGACCAAAGCATTGCTGCTTTTGCCCAACAATGATCCCAAGCAAAAGTGCAATGCTGCGTTGGCTACGCTTCACAACTGTGGCTTCCAAATATTAAACCACCCTCCCTGCACTACAGACCTGGTTCCGTCTGATTATTATTTGTTCCCAAATATTAAAAAATATATAGGGGGGCAGGAAATCAGGATGGCTCCATGGGTTGAGCGCTCGCTTTGCAGCCCTTGGGACTGAGGATCGACTCCCAGCCCTGGCCCGTGCAAATCCATATGCTGAACTGGGGTGTGCTTCCCATGCGGGAGGCCCCCAGTTTGGTTCTCAGTCCCCCTTTCATTTGGTCCCTGGCTCGAGGAGCTGTGCCTCCCACGCAGAAGGCCCGGTTACTGCCCTGCACGCACCACCACCCCCCCCCAACCTGTGTGGACCAAAAGCATGTTAAAAACTAATAACACATAACTATGGAGACTGCTCTGGGCCCTCCCCCACCCCCTCTCTCTGTCTCCCTCTGTCTCTGTCCAAAACAATAAAATAAATCTTTTAAAAAAAGAAGAAAATCCTTTGAGGGAAGAAATTTACAAACAACAAAGAGGTTAAAGCTGCAATTTGAGGACAAAAACAAAACATTTTTTTCCTGAGAGTATAAATAAACTTATTGAAAGATCTGAAAAGTGTATTAGGGTTAAGCGTGAATATATTGAAAAGGAAAACTGATAGTTTTTTTTTTACCCTTCTTCCCCCTGATTCTGCAAATTTCTTGACCATCCCTCATAGGCAGAGACACCAAACTCTCCCTTCTTCAGTCTTTCTGTCCTATTCAGGCCCTCTATTCAGTTTGGACGATGCTGACCCACACTGGGGAGGGCAATCTGCTTTACTTAGTCTATTGACACAAATGCTGGTCTCATCCAGAAACACCCTCACAGACACACGCAGAAATAACATTTAACCATACATCTGTTCAGTTCATGTCCAGTCACGTTACCACATAAGATTAACCACTACAGAGAATAAGTGGCCTCACAGGGGAATTTAGTATTACTTTTGCCTTAATAAAAAATTTTCAAATAGCCTAAATGTCTACCAACATGGAATTATTTAAATAAATGATGGTAATAGAATAAATGCAGCCATGAAAAAGGATGAAAATGTATCAACAACCTAAATATAACAGTTAAAACTAAATACTTGTAGAAGAAATCATAGTAAACCTTCATTACTTTGAATTTGACAATGGATTCTTAGATATGACATCAAAAGCACAGGTAACATAAGAAAAAATAGATAAACTAGACTTAATTAAAATTAAAAATGTTTGTGCATCAAAGACATTACCAAGAAAGTGAAAAGAAAATGAACAGAATGGAACAAAATAATTGGAAATCATATATTGGGATAAGATACTAATACCCAAAATATGTTAAGAATTCCTACAATTCAACAATAATGACAAAAAATTTAAATAGGCATTTCTTCAAAGAAGATATATAAATAGCTAACATGCACATGAAAAAAAATGCTCAATATCATTAATCATTAGGAAAGTGGAAATGAAAACCACAACAAGATACCACTTTTTAAATTTTTACTTCACATTCCCAGTAGTGATATATTCCAAAGCCACTGGACCACTTGAGAGCATAGTGCCACTGTTTAAAGATTTATTTTTATTGTTTTTGACAGAGAGAGAGAGAGAGAGAGAGAGACTGACAGAGAGAAGGGGGAGGGCCCCGAACAATCTCCATAGTTGTACATCATTGGTTTTTCCACATAGTTTCATTCCACAGGTGGGCATGAGGGGTGGGCATGAGGCTGCACAGGGCAGGAACTGGGCCGGGGTCTCGCCCGGGTGAGAACTGAACTGGGAGCACTCCCCAGTTCAGCATATGGGTCCGGACGGGCCGGGGCTGGGATTCGATCCTCAGTCCCCAGGGCTGCAAAGTAAGCGCCTAACCCACTGAGACATCTCGGCTTCCCCCATAGTGCCACTGTTTAATGACATATGCATATTCAGGTCTCTAAACCTAACAGTGTGACCTGCAGTGCTTCCTGCAGATCACTCAGACTGCTGAGTATTTACATGGACCTTCATGATGTTCAAAAGAATAATGTTTTTATAGTTATAGATTATTTAATTGAACTATAGAAAATGGGTATCAATAAATGTATTTACACCAACAAACAAACAAACAAAAAAAACCCACTAGGATAGCTACAATTCTTTTTTAAAAAATCAAATGGTTAACAATACTATATTATAAACTTCAAAGTTACTGAGAGACTAGCTCTTAATTGTTTTCACCACAAAAAAGAAATGCTAATTATATGACATGATAGAGGTGTTAGTTAACACTATAGTGGTAATCATTTGCAATATATACATGTATCAAATCAGCATAAGTATACCTTAAATGTACATAATGTTATATGTCGATTATATCTCAATTTTAAAAAATCACATCTCCAGGGTGAAAAATAAGTGTTGGCAAGAATGTGGAGAAATTGAAACTCTCGTACATAGCTGGTGGGAATGTAAAGCCTTACAGCCACTAGAGAAAACAGTTTGGCAGTGCCTCAAAAAGTTAAAAATAGAATTACTGTACAACACAGCAAGTCCACTCCAGGGATATATCCGAATAATTGAAAACAGATACTCAAACATACTTGTACTGGAATGTTTATAGTACCACTATTCACAATAGCCAAAAGGTGGAAACAACCAAAATGTCAATTAATAAATGAGTGGATAAACACAATATGGTATATGTATGTAATAAAATATTATTCAACAGTAAAAAGAATGAAGTACTGGGATGCTGGGTACTTCAGCGGTTGAGCACTTGCCTCACAATCGCGAGGTCCAGGGTTTGATTCCCAACCCAGTTCATGTAAACCTCATATGCTGAACTGTGGCACAACTGGTAACTACAAAGATGGCACAGAGGTGAAGGTTCTCGCCTCCTATGCAGGAGGCCCCAGGTTTGGTTCCACACCTAGCATCCCCACGTCCACCTGTTGTAGAATGAAACCATGTCACAACTAATGATGTACAACTATGGAGACTGCTCGGGGCCCTTCCTTCTTCTCTCTGTCTCTCTGTCTTTCTCTCTACCTTCCCTCTCAAAAACAATAAAATAAATCTTAAAAAAAAAGAGAGATTGAGGTACTGACACATGGCAAAGAACAATGAATATAGAAAATATTGTGCTACATGAAAAAAAACTCAGACACAGAATGTCACATATTATGTAATTCATTTTATTTGAAATATTCTATAGAAACAGAAAGTACGTTGGTGGTTGAGAGGGCTGGAGGAAAGACAGAATGATGAGTGACTACTTACTTAATGGGTACAGGGTTTCCTTTCCGGATGATGAAAATGTTTTGGAACTTCATAGAAGTGGTATTTGCACATTGTAAATGTACTAAATGCCACTGAATTGTACATTTTTAAATGGCAAATTTTGTTATGTGAATTTCACCTCAATTAAAAATAAAGAAAGAGAAAGCTCTTTATATAGTGATTTTGGAAAAGCTCAGAGATATATACTTGTATACGCACTAAAAAAAATCTGCAAGGGGGAAGCCGGGATGGCTCAGTGGGTTGGGCGCTCGCTTTGCATCGCCGGGGACCGGGGATCGAGTCCCGGCCCCGGCCCGTGCGGAGCCATGTGCTGGGCTGGGAGCTCCCCCGGTTCGGTTCTCTCTCTGTCTCTGTCTCTGTATCTCTCTCTCTCTCTCTGTCAAAAAAAAAAAAAAAAAATCTGCAAGAATACAAAGGAAGATAATAATGGTAACCATAGTATGTGAATGGGAACAGGCTGATGAGGGACAGTGGGTTTGTTTTTATTGTTGCTGTTTGTTTTTTTGCCTTGTTCCTGATCATTTTTCTAACTTTTTAACTTTTCAATTAGATTTGACATACAACAATTGTATTAATTTCAGGTGTACAACATGTGATTAGACATTTATATAAATTAAGAGGTGATCACCCTGATAAATCTCAGACCCATCTGACACATTGTTACTACAATATTATTGACTATATTCCTTATGCTGTACTTTACAGCTCCATGACTATTTTTTAACTACTAATTTGTGCTTCTAAATCTCTTCCCCTTTCTCACTCATCTGGGCAATGCCCCTCCCATATGGCAACCATCATGATGTTCTCCGTATCTACGAGTTTGTTTCTGTTTTATTTTGTTCTTTAGATTCCACATATAAGTGAAATCATACATCATTTTTCTTTCTCTGTCTTATTCCACTCAATATAATGTCCTCTAGGTCTATCTATATTGTTGCAAATGACAAGATTTCATATTTTATGGCTGAGTAACATTCCAATGTATACATGTACTCTCTTCTTTATCCATTCATTCACTGAGGGACACCCAGATTGCTCCCATATCTTGGCTATAGTAAATAATGTTGTAATGAACATATGGATGCACATGTTCCTTCAAATAGCATTTTGGGTTTCTTCAGACAAATACCCAGAAGTGAGATTACTGGGTCCTTCTTTGTCTCTTGTTCTTCTAGCCTTTGTTTTAAATTCTATTTTGTCTGGTGTAAGTATTTCTTTTCTTTTTTTTTTAAATATATATATATATTTTTTATTTTTTTATTTAGACAGAGAGAGAGAGAGAGAGAAATACAGAGACAGAGATAGAGAGAGAACTGAACTGGGGGAGCTCCCAGTTCAGCACATGGTTCCGCACGGGCTGAGGCCAGGATTTGATCCCTGGTCCCCGGTGCTGCAAAGTGAGTGCTTAACCCACTGAGCCATCCCGGCTTCCCCAAGGTGTAAGTATTTCTACCCCAGCTTTTTTTGTTTGTTTGTTTCTGTTTTCATGAAATATATTTTTCCATTCTTTTCCTTTCACTCTGTGTGTATCATTTGATCTGAAGTGATTCTTTTGTAGACAGCATATGTAAATTTTTGCTTTCTTACCCATTCAGCCACCCTATGTCTTTTGATTAGAGCATTTAGTCCACTTGCATTTAAAGTAATTGTTGACAGATATGTAGTTATTGACATTTTATTATTTTCTAATATTTTTTTCCTTTTTCTTCTTAAAGAAGCCCCTTTAACATTTCCTGTAATACTGGTTTGGTGGTGATGAACTTCTTTAGCATTTTCTTGTCTAGGAAGCTCTGTATCTGTCCTTCAATTTCAAATGATAGTTTTACTGGGTAGAGTAATCTTAGTAATGGGTCCTTGCTTTTTCATCATTTTGAATATTTTGTACCCTTCCCTTATGGAACGAAAAGTTTCTGTTGAGAAATCTGCTGACAGTCTTATGACAGCTCCCTTGTAGCTAACTAACTGGTTTCTCTTGCTGTTTTTAAGATTCTCTCTTTGTCTTTAACCTTTGACATTTTAGTTATGATATGTCTTGGTGTGGGCCTCTTTGGGTTCATCTTGTTTGGGACTCTCTGTGCTTCCTTGGTTTATATGTTTGTTTCCTTCACCAGGTTAGAAAAGTTTTCCATCGTTATTTCTTCAAATTGGTTTTCTGTCTTGGTCTTGTTCTTCTCCTGATAACCCTATGATACAAATGTTGGTATACTTGATGTTATCCCAGAGGCCCCTTAAATTATCCTCATTTTTTTGTTTTTTGTTTTGTTTTTTGTTTTTTGTTTTTGTTTTGGACAGAAACAGAGAGAAGAGGGAGGGCCCAGAGCAGTCTCCATAGTTGTACATCATCAGTCTTCAACATGGTTTTATTCCACACAGGTGGGTGGGGGCCATGCAGGGCAGAAACCGAGCCAGGGACCCAACTGGGGGGTGAGAACCAAACTGGGGGCCTCCCACATGGGAAGACCACCCCAGTTCAGCACATGGGTCTACACAAGCCAGTGCTGGAATTCAATCCTCAGTCCCCGGGGCTGCAAAGTGAATGTTTAACCAGCTGAGCCATCCTGGCTTTCCCTCTTTTCTTTTTTCTATTATGATTGGGTGTTTTCTGCTACCTCATCTTCTAAATCACTAATTCAGTCCTCTGCTTCATTTAATCTGTTGATTCCTTCTAATGTAGTCTTCATGTCAGTTATTGTAGCCTTCATTTCTGACTGTTCTTTTTTTTTAATGGTTTCTATCTCCACTTCTATGTTTTCTGTCTCTTTGTTGAAGTTCTCCCTGAGATCATTAAGCATCCTCATACCCAGTATTTTGAACTCTTTATCTGGTAGATTGTTTGTCTCCATTTTGCTTAGCTCTTTTCCTGGAGCTTTGTTCTGTTCTTTTGGGACATGTTTCTTTGTCTCCCCATTTCTGGCTGCCTCTTTGTGTTGGTTCCTATGTATTAGGTAGGGCTGCTATGTCTCCCAGTCTTGGTAGGGTGTTCATCTGTAGTAGATGTCTTGTGGAATCCAGTGGTGCTGTCTCCCTGGTTACCAGAGCTAGGTGCTCCAGACGTGTTCCTTGTGTGAGTTGTGTTTGCCATCCAGTTGGAGTTAAGCCTTGGTTGTTATTTTCACATCAATGGTAAGAATTGGTCCTTGGGCTAATTGGTTGTGAGGACTGGCTATAACTACAGAGGAGGAGCTGTTATTCAGGGGCTGACCCTAGGGAGCAAGACTTGCTTTAGCAGGGCTCTGGTGCCTGCCCAATCTGCCCTTTGGGAGTGTCGTTCACAGAGGCAGTTGGGTGGTGCTCTACTGACCTCAGGGCCTCCTTGGAGAAACCTTGCTTGAGGTCAAGTTCAGTCACAGCCTGTGCCTTCCCTGGGGCTACCTAAAATGAGCCACAAAGCAATTTACAGATGGCTATCACCCATGCTGCATTTGGAGGTGCCTGGAGAGGTTAACCTGTGGACGAAGACCAGCTGCCATTAGTGCTGTGCTTGCAGTTTCCTAGAAAGAGGTATGGGGCATGCCAAGGCCAGATGCTGCTTTTTTGGGTTATGTGAGCCTTTCAGAGATTTTAGGAAAATCCGTGGCAGGGGCCAGACAGGACATTTGTATGGAAAAGTCACTGGAAGCAGCTAGCGTGGACTGCAGTTGGAGGGGGCAGAGTCTCAGGGAATTATCAGGGCAGGGCAAATAGTATTAGCTAGATTGATGGTGACTCAGATACTGCTTCTATCTAAGTCTGCATGTTGCATCAGGAGGGTTCACTCCCCCAGCCTCTGCCCCAAAGCCAGACAATTCAGTTCTTTCCCTTATGTCTCTGGCACCTATTGAGCTGCTGTCCCAGCACTGGAGCTCACAGTGAGTGAGTTCATCAGTGAGTAAGTCTGTGTATGTGCCCTTTAAGAGAAATGTGGGAGACCCCAGCAGCCCTCCATCTCACTCAGTCACAATCTCCTCTGGTTTTTACAGCCAGAAGTTGTGGAGACTTTTCTTCTTGGCACTGGAACACTGGACTGGGTAGCCTGGTATGGGGTTGGGACCCCTCACTCTTCAGGGGTGACCTCTACAACCAATATCTTTCTTGATTTTTTTTTTATTGTTTTTGGCAGAGAGAGAGAGAGAGAGAGAGAGAAGGGGGAGGGCCCAGAACAGTCTCCATAGTTGCACATCATTGGTTTTTCCACATGATTTCATTCCACAGGTGGGCGGGGCTGCACAGGGCAGGAACTGGGCCAGGGTCTCGCCCCGGTAAGAACTGAACTGGGGGCACTCCCCAGTTCAGCATATGGGTCTGCACAGGCCAGGGCCGGGATTCAGTCCTCGGTCCCCGGGACTGCAAAGGGAGTGCCTAACCCACTGAGTCATCCCGGCTTCCCTTCGATTTTTTTTTTTTAAAGATTCATTGTATTGTCTTTGATAGAGAGAGACAGAGACAGAGAGAGACAGAGAAAAGGGGGAGGGCCCAGAGCAGTCTCCATAGTTGAACTTCATCAGTTTTTGACTAGGTTTTGTTCCACACAGGTGCGCAGGGGCCACACAGGGCAGTAACTGGTCTGGGGGCCTCCAGCATGGGAAGCATGCCCCCTTGAGCCAGGAGCTGAACTGGGGTGCAGGGGAGAGGGCGAGAACCGAACTGGGGGCCTCCTGCATGGGAAGCACACCGCAGTTCAACACATAGGTCTGCATGGGCCGCGCCGAGATTCGATCCTCGGTCCCCAGGGCTGCAAAGTGAGCACCTAACCCACTGAGCCATCCCGGCCTCCCCTCTTTCCAATCTTGAGGTGACTTTTTCTGTATGTCCTGAGCTGTAGGACTTTTGTTCAGCTAGACTTCAGACAATTTTCAGTGATGGTTGTTCTATAGTTTAGCTGTAAATTTGATGTGGTTGGGGATGCCAGGATGGCTCAGCAGGTTAAGGGCTCACTTTGCCGCTGCAGGGCCTGGGCATTGAGCCCCAGCCCTGGCCCATGACAACCCATATGCTGAACTGGGGCTTGCTTTCCTTGTGGGAGCCCCCAACCTGGTTCCCACCCTGCACAGCCCCACATCCACTTGTGTGGAATGAAACTAGGCTTGAAAACAACTGATGATATACGGCTGTGGAGGCATCTCTGGGCCCTCTCTCTTCTCTCTGTCTCTCTCTGTCAAACAATAAAAATAAATCTTTAAAAACTTTTTTTTAATGTGCTCATGAGAGGATGCAAGTACAGCATTTGCCTACTCTGCCATCTTGATGGGAAAACCTGGGACAGTGGGTTTGAAGAAGACTTTTCTCTGTATACTTTTTAAAACATTTCTATATTTGAACTAAATGTAACAACTATTCAAATAATTAAATACAGATTACCCTCAGTGAGAAAAAGAGCTGCAATAATTTATAAAGAAAAAGAACAGAATAACGAAAAACAAAGAAAAATATTTAATGAAGATGTTAATAAATAGTAAATAAACAATAGAGAGGATAAACAAAACCAAAGGTGATTTTTTTTTTTTTTTTAAGATTTATTTTATTGTTTTGAGAGAAGGTGAGAGAGAGAAGATGGGAGGGCTCAGAGCAGTCTTCATAGTTGTACATCACTAGTTGGGACATGGGTTCATTCCACGCAAGTGGATGTGGGGCCATGCAGGGTACAGGGGAATGAACCAGGGGCCTCCTCATGCATGGGAGGGGAGGACCTATGCTACCAAACCATCCCGGCAGTTACCAGTTGTGCCAAGGTTCA
The DNA here is from genome assembly GCA_004027555.1 of Craseonycteris thonglongyai. Taxonomy (NCBI): domain Eukaryota; kingdom Metazoa; phylum Chordata; class Mammalia; order Chiroptera; family Craseonycteridae; genus Craseonycteris; species Craseonycteris thonglongyai. The sequence goes on along the minus strand of PVKE010000668.1, from coordinate 100,350 downwards.
GTACATGGGGTTTGCATGGACCAGGGCCAGGAGTTGAACCCTGGATCTTGCAATTGTGAGGCAAGTGCTCAATCATTGAGCTATCACAGCATATCCTACAGGCTGTTCTTGAACTAATAAAACAGACAAATCTCTGGTAAGATAAACCAACAAAAAAGAAAAGAGAAAAGTCAATATTTGAAATGGAAAAAATGACATCTGCAATAAAGACAGTTTTTAGGAATAAAAACACCATAAATAACTTAATGCTAATACATTTGAAAACTTAGGCAACTGAATGACTTATGAAATTATAATTTACTGAAACTTTATGACATAATAAATCTAAACTGTCATATAATCATTTAAAAAATTAAATTAGTAAAAGCCATCCTCACAATTTTTCAGATCCAGGCAGTTTTACAGAGGTTTACCAAATCTCTAAAGAATAGATTAATTTCTATCTCAGCAAACTATTCCATGAAACAAAAAAAGGGATGTTCCACAAGACATTTTATGAAGTTAAAATAATTTGCTACCAAAACAAGAAAAGAACAATACAAAAAACAAAAATTATGCATCAACTTTATATATAATATAAAAATAAATGTAGAAATGAATTAAAATATTAGGATAGTGAATATAGCAATGTATAAAAAATACTTCATGAGCATAGATTATCACAGAAATAAAAGATTAAAAACCTTAGAAAATGGTTTAATTTAAATTACTATATTTAAAAAATTAGACATTGGATGAAGGGAGAAATGGGTAGCTGTTTAATAATTGTAGATTTCAGTTTTCAAGATTAAAAAGTTCTGGAGATTCATTGCACAACAGTGAAGATACACTTAACATCACTGACCTGTACACTTGAAAATAAGTAAGATGGTAAAAAAATTTTAATTTAAATTAAAAACCTTATGACCATCTCAATAGATACAGAAAAATCTCTTCAACTTTCTCTTCTGCTGCATCATTTTTGCTCCAAGCTAGAGAAAATTCTTTGCTTTTTAGAGTTCATATGTTTAGATTGGGCCCACCCAGAAAATCCAAGATAATCTCCCTATTTTAAAGGACCTTAATTATATCTGCAAAGTTCCTTTTGCCATGTAATATAACATATTCTCAGGTTCTGGGGACTAGGGTGTTGTTATCTTTAAGGGACATTATTCTGTCTACCACAGCCTTGTTCTTATTTTGTAGACTAGGCTTTGTATTATGTAAATATTTTGCATAAATATAAAACTAAATAACTTCTTCCCCCTACCTGCAAGAAACTGATCCCAAATTTTTCAAAAACAAAATTAAACAAATTAATCTTATTATTTATTTGGTGGCATAACTACACAGAAGAAACAACTTTAAGTGTCCTTAAAACAATAATTTGTCTGTACATTTGTAGTGGAATAGATATATTCTAAGGATTATGAGCAAAACCTTAAATGGTTTTCAGTAATCTTAGGATAAGAGATAATATTGTACTTTTATTCTGAGACTGTTGAATGTGTATTATGTTGTAAAACACATAAGTAATTATGTTGGCATTACTGAAATAATTAGAAAACTCCATGTTTGGAAACTTTGTAATTTCTAAATAACAGGTCAAAATAGAAATCATTATGGAAACTGAAAATATTTTAACTGAATAGTAATGAAAGTATTGCATAACAAAACCTATGTGATGAAAATCAAATAGTGTTTAGAAAGACATTCATAGCTTTAAATTCATGTCATAATAAAAATTGTTGAAAATTAATATGATCAACATCCATCTCAAAAAGTCTAAAAAGGACAGCAAAAGGAAAAATAAAGCAAAAATAAAGATAATAGAGTGAAGTATAAAATAAACATTCACTAGAGAGGATAAAAAACTCAAAAATTAATTAAATCTAAATTCTACTAAAAATAAAGACATCAAGGCTGAAAAATGGGACATGCCTAAAGATACTGCCAACATTAAAGACATTTTTTGAAATTCATAAGTCATATACATTAAAAATATAGTTTATTTTTAAATGAAGTCTTTTACTTTATGCAAAAAAAGCTAGCAGTAAGTAAGGTAGGCATCTTGTTTTTCAGTAAGGTAGGCATCTTGTTTTTCAAATTATCAAATCATAGGGAGTTCTGGGATAGCTCAGCAGGTTGAGCACTTGCCTTACAGCTGCAAGGTCCAGGGATTGAATCACAATTCCGCCGTGCAAACCCATATGCTGAACTGCAGTGTAACTGGTAACCGCAGGGATGGTGGTGAAGATGGGAGGCTCCCAGTTCAGTTTCCGCCCCACATGTCTCCACATCCACAGGGCCTGCCCCCTTTTCTCTCTCTCTCTCTCTCTCTCTCTCTCTCTCTCTCTCATCTTCTGTCAAAACAATAAAATAAATCTTTAAAAAAAAATTAACTTATACCTCAATGAAGTGGGTTTTTTTTTAAATATTGGAACAATTTTAGAAAATACATTTTAATGTGTATATAAGTGGAACTAATTCCTAGAAAATTATTATATCTATCAAAACTGAACTCAATAAGATATTCTTAAAACCTTACTAATTTTATAACCATTAAAGAATTTGAATCTATAATCAAAATTCTTCCCAACAGGAAATTTATAGTCTCAGTGTGGTAGACTTGAAAAACATGGCCACTATATTTTGTAATTAGTTTCATCCATCATTAGGCCAGTTTACATCGTCACTCCTTTAATCTGGGCTGGCCTTTTGACTTGCTTTAACTATGGCTAGACTGTAAGATAAGAGTGTATTTAGTTTTGTAAAAAGCTGCCAAACTGTCTTTCAAAGCGGCTGTCCCATTGTGCATTCCCACCAGCAGTGAATGAGAGTGTCTGTTGTTCTACATCCTTGCTGGCATTAGTGGTGTTAGTGTTCTGGATTTGGGATATTCAAATAGTTGTGTTGTCATATCTTCTTGTTTTAATTTGCAATCCCCTAATGACATAAGAGGTGGAAGCATCTTTTCATACACTTATTTGCTATCTGTATGTCTTCTTCAGTGAGAGGTCTGATCAGGTCCTTTCCCCAATTTTTTAATTGGCTATTTATTATTATTATTATTATTGAGGTGTAAAAGTTTTTTGTTTTGTTTTGTTTTGTTTTGTTCTATTTTGTTTTGTTTGGTATATTTTGGATAATAGTCCTTTATCATATTCCTCCTGCAAATTTATCTTCCAGTCTGTGACTTGTGTTCTCATTCCCTTGAAAGACTACATATTTTTTTAAAGATTTATTTTATTGTTTGAGAGGAGGTGAGAGAGAGAGAGAGAGAGAGAGACAGGGGGAGGACCTAGAGCAGTCTCCATAGTTGTACATCATTAGTTGTGACATAGTTTCATTCCACATAGGTGGATGTGGGATTGTACAGGGCAGGAATCGACCTCAGGACCGCCCGCATGGGAGGTAAAAACCCTTGCTGCTATCTTGGTGATTACCAGTTGCACTGCAGTTCAGCATATGGGTTTGTAACAGTCTGGGGCCGGGATTCGATTTCTGGATCTTGTGGTTCCATGAAAAGCACTCAACCTGCTGAGCTACCCTGGTATCCCCCAGAAATAAATTCTTACATTTATGGCTCATTCATTGATTTTAACAAAGGTGATAAGGCAATTCAATGGAGAAAAGAATAGTTTTATCAACAAATGGGGGAAGCTGGGATGGCTCAGTGGGTTAAGCACTCACTTTGCAGCCCCAAGGTTCGAGGATTGAATCCTGGCCCATGTGGACCCATATGTTGAACTGGGGTGTGGCCCCCAGTTTGATTCTCCCTGGGGTGAGCCTCTCATGTGGGAGGCCCCTGGTTCAGCCCCTGGCTCAGCCCCTGGCTCAAGGGAGCATGCCTCCCTTGTGGGAGGCCCCCAATTTGGTTCTCACCCCCTGTTTTGGCCCCTGGCTCAAGAGGCCGTGCCTCCCATGCCAGGGGCCCACAGCCCAGTTCCCATCCTGTGCAACCCCCATCCACCTGTGTGAAACAAAACCATGTTGAAAACTGATGACGTACAACTATGGAGACTGCTGTGGACCCTCCCCCTTCTCTCTGTCTCTCTCTGTCTCTGCCAAGAACAATAAAATAAATCTAAAAAAAAATTTTAAGAAACTGAAAAGAAAGCCTGGGAGAGCATATTGACTTGTAACACAAAGCCAATAAAGACTCTTCCAACTCAACAATAAGAAGACTACTCAATTTTTAAATGAGCAAAGATTTGAATAGACAGTTAACCAAAGAAGATAAACATAAAATAATATTCAACATCATGAGTTATTAGGTAAATCAAAATCAAAGCACAATGAGCCACCACTACATACTGACTAGAATGATTATAGTGAAAAAGACATAATACCTAATGTTGTAAGTGAAATACAGAAACTGGAACCCTCATACCTCTGGTGAGAATATAAAATGGTACAACCACTTTGGTGACCACTTCTTTAAAAATTAAATGTAACCTTACCATACAAACCAGCACTTCTCTTAGGTATCTAGCCAGTAGACATGAAAACATATGTCTACACAAAGACTTGAAAATGAATATTCATAGTGGCATTATTCATAACAACCAAAGACTAGAAACAGTTCAAATGTTCATCAACTGATGAATGTATAAACAAAACGTGGTATTGATATATTCATACAGTGGAATATTATTTGGCACTAAAAAGGAAAGAGTTACTGATACATGCTACAATGTGGATGAATCTCAAACACATTTTGTGAAATGGAAGAATTCAGATACAAAAGACTACATACTGTATTATAACATTTACATGAAATGCCAGGGAAAATATCTATAGAGAAAGAAAGCAGATCAGGGTGCCCCTGGCTATGGGTGAGAGTAAGAACTGACTGAAAATGGGCATGAACTTTTGGGTGCAATGGCAATGCTCTAAAACTGGATTGTTGTGATGGTTGCACAGCTATAAATCAAATGTCATAAAATTGTACACATATCATGATGAATTCTATGTCATATTTTATAAATTACATCTCAATATAACTGTTTAAAAATTTTGCCTATAGGGGAAGCCGGGATGGCTCGGTGGGTTAAGTGCTCACTTTGCAGCCCCAGAGACCGAGGATCGAATCCCGGCCCTGGCCCGTGTGGACCCATATACTGAAGTGGGGAGTGCCCCCAGTTCAGTTCTCACTGGGCTGAGACCCTGGCCCATTTCCTGCCCTGTGCAACCCCACGACCACCTGTGGAATGAAACCATGTGGACAAACCAATGATATGCAATTATGGAGACTGTTCTGGGCCCTCCCCCTTCTCTCTGTCTCTGTGTCTGTATCTCTCTCTCTCTCTCTCTTTCTCTCTCAAAAACAATACAAATAAATCTTTTTTAAAAATTTGCCTATTTACAAGTGAAAAAAAAGGAGATTGCTAAGACTAGGTCTTAGGCAAGTCTATACTGCCTAGGAAGTCACATTGGAAAATTTAAACCATAGAGAGATGTAAGGAAGTGATTAGTACAAGTCAGAATAATGGTAACTTTTAGGGGAGAACAAGGGTTGAGACTGGAACAAAGCACACAGAGAAAATTTTATGGAATGGCTGGTAAAGTTCTATTTCTTTACTTGGGTGGTGTTTACAAAGATTTTCACCTTAGAATAACTCATAAAACAATACATTTGTTTTGTGGAGTTTTTAATATTTGTATTTTATTTCATAACAAATTAAAAGAAAATTTAAAGAGGCTACTAAACATAAAATCAGTATACAAAAATCAATCACATTTCTATATACCAGCTAAAAGTTGTAAAATTAAAAGTCTAAAAAGATTGTAAATTATTTACAAAGGCATAAAAATATAAAGTGCCTAGTAAATCTAACAAAATTGTGCAACATTTCTGGACAGAAAACTATAAGACTTACATAAAAGAAAAAGACTGAATTCATTCCTTCTTTGACTTTTGAGTTACTAAGAACTATTTATTTAATTTCCAAAGGTACGGTGTTTCATGAGGCTCTTGTTATTTATAAAACTTGAATGGGTTAAAGAACTTGGCTTCCTGTGATAGTAATCATTTGCCCATATTCATAGATGAGAAGAGTAAATACTGAAAATATATTTGTTCTCCTCAAATTGATCTGTAGATTAAAATAAAATGCCAGTCAAATCCTAAATTATTTTTGTTGATCCTGAAAAACTGGTTCTTGGGAGAACTTACCCTATAAGGTCTCAAGACACAAACCTATAGTAATTAAAACAGTGTATTGTTGGTGCTGAGAAAGATCAGTGGATAAATAGAATGGTATGGAGAACCCAGAAACATTCCCACACATATATGGACACTCAATATACTATGATAAGGGAGCACTGCAGATAGACTTTACAATAATTGATACTGAGACAACTGAGGGTCCTTAAGGAAAAAAGATTGAACTCCCTGTCTCACACCATCCACAAAAGTCAAATCCAGGAGTATTATAAACCTAAATGTTCAAGGCAAAACTGAAGCTTTGGGAAGATAGTAAGAGAGAATCTCCTTATGAGCTCTAAACCAAAAACATTACCTATAAATGAAGAGTTAAGTTTTTCTACATTAAAATGAAGAACTCTCATTCATGAAAAGCTACCATAAAGAGAATGAAAAGATCAGCCTCATATTTGAGAGATATTTGTAAGGCATGATTTTCAAAGGCCAAGTATCAATAATATGTAATGAACTCCTATTAAACAAATTGAAAATATGGACAACCCAACAGAAAATTGAGCAAAGGATTTCAATATTATGAAGTGGGGGAATACCAATAAACTATAAGCTTATAAAAATAAATTTTCATTAAGGATAAAATTGAAAATTAAAATTGAAATGAGATCTCATTACTCAGCAAACAGGCCAGTACAAGTGAAATGGTTTTACTATACAAAGTGCTAGTGAGAATGAGAAACAACTGGAACTTTGATATACTGCCAATGAGAGTGTAGGTTGGTGTCACCACTTTGGAAAACAGTCTGGCACTACCTAAGAAAGTTGAAAATGTCTGAACCTATGACCCAGTAATTCCACTCATATGAACATATCATAAGAAACTCTTGCACTTGTATACCAGAGACATGTACAATAATATTCATGAAAGTATAGTTCAAAAGAGCCAAAAACTTGAAACAACCCAATTCTAACCAGCAATAGAATATGGGCAGGGGATATGATCAAGGAGAATATAGGAGGGCTGTCCGAAAACTATCCAGCCATATAATCATTCTCATTATATTGACAATGGTTGGATTTTTTTCTGGACAAACTTCATATATGGTAAACTGTAATAAAAAGAAAGGGAATAATTTAAATGCCAGGCAGTAATTACTTGGGGGCAGGAAAGGGATGTAATTAATATAAAGGGTCCTTTAGGGGCTTAAAGTAATGGTTCTCAAACTTTTTGGTCCTTGGAGTTTTTGGTTTTTTTAAAGATTAATTTTATTGTTTTTGACAGACAGGGAGAGACAGAGAGAAGGGGGAGGGCCCACAGCAATCTCCATAGTTGTACATCATCAGTTTCAACATGGTTTTATTCCACACAGGTGGGTGGGGGCCGAGCAGGGCGGAAACTGGGCTGGGGGCCTCCTGCCTGGGAGACATGCTCCCTCAAGCCAGGGGCCCAACCAGGGGTCAAGAACTGAACTGGGGGTCTCCTGCATGGGAAGCACACCCCAGTTCAGCATATGGGTCCATGCAGGCCAGGGCTGGGATTCAATCCTCAGTCTCCGAGGCTACAAAGCAAGTGCTTAACCCTCTGAGCCATCCTGGCTTCCTCACCTGGACTTCTTAAAATTGAGTATTCTAAAGGGCTTTAGTTTATATGGGTTGTATTAATATTTACTGTATTAGACATTGAAAGTGAGAAAAATTTTAAATGTATTATTTATAAGTCACTTTCAATAACAAAAATAAAACCACTACTTTTAACATTTTATTTTAAGAAATAACTGTTTTCCAAAAAAATAACTGGTGAGAAGAGGGGTGCTGTTTTACACTTTTGCAAATCTCTAGCATCTGACAATAACAGAAGATAGCTGGACTCTTATATCTGCTTCTCCATTTAATCCATGGTGATAGGCTGTTTCCATTAAATTATACGAATAAATCTAGCTTTGTATAATAGCTGGAAAGAAAAGGGTATTTTAATAGCCATTTCAGATAATTATAGATATTCTTGGATCTTACATAACAACTCGATAAGCAGTAGTTTCTTAGAGGTTAGCTACAATATGAAATCTTAAACCATACTAAACTTTTTCTACTGTTATATTAAAATGTCGTACACTTTGAATCTTTTTTTCATAATTTTTATTTTAAATATTTTTTGTTTTTTAATTACACTGGATATACAATATTATATTAGTTTCACGTGTACAAGATAGTGATGAGTGGGATGCTAGGATGGCTCAGCGGGTTGAGAGCTCACCTTGCAGCCTCGGAGTCTGAGGATCGACTCCTGGTCCCCACCAGTGTGTACCCATATGCTGAACTTGGGTGTGCTACTCATGTGGGAAGTTCCCAGTTCAGTTCCTGCCAGGGCAAGCTTCCTATGTGGGAGGCTCCCAGCCCAGCTCTTGCCCTTCTTGGCCCCACACCCACCTATGTGGAACAAAACCATATAGAAAATTAATGACGTACAACTATGGAGACTGCTCTGGGCCCTCCCCTTCCCTCTGTCTCTCTCTTTCTTTCTGCCAAAACAATAAAATAAATCTTTAAAAAATGATACTGATGAGACTATTATATAACTTACAAAGTCATCACCCTGATAAATCTGATATCTACCTGACACCATACATAGTTATTATAATACAATATTATTAACAGTATGCCCCATGCTGTACTTTATATCCCCATGACTATTTTGTAACTATAAGTTTGTACTACTTGTTAATCTCTTCCACTTTTAAACTCACCTCTCCCACCCCCTCCCATATGGCAAACATTGTATATATGTACCATCTCTTCTTTTTTTTTTTAACATTTAATATTCTTTTATATTAACTTTTGGTGTACAGCATAGTGGTTAGAAATTTATATAATTTAAGAAGTGGTCCCCTTGACTAGTCTAGTATTCACCTGGCACTATCTATAGTTATTATCATATCATTCCCTTTGCTTTACTTTATATATTTTCACCCTGTCCTCAACCCCCTCCCAACTATCACTCCAACAAATCTAGTACTCATCAAACACCATACCTATTTATTACAATACTATTGGCTATATTCCTTAGGTTATACCCTACATTCTTATAACTACTTTGTAACAACCAATTTATATTTCTTTATCCCTTCACCTTTTTTAATCCACATCCCCAAGCCCCCTCCCATCTGGCAACCATTTAAATGTTTTTTGTATCTATGAGTTTGCTTCTGGTTTGTTTGTTTGTTTGTTTGTTTTCTTCTTTAGAGTCCACATATAAGTGAAATCAGATTGCATCTGTCTTTTTCTGTCTGACAGTTTACTCAGCACAATACTCTCCATGTTCTTTGATTGGAGCTTTTAATTCATTTAAATTGAAAGTAATTGTTGATAGATATGTAGCTATTGCCATGTTATTATTCATAATTCTGCTTTTTTTTTTCTGTCTTAAAGGAGTCTTTCTAACATTCCTTGCTATACTGGTTCGATGGTGATGAACTCTTTTAGTTTATTCTTGTCTGAGAAGCAATTTATTGGTCCTTCAATTTTTAATGATAGCCTTGCTGGATAATCTTGGTTGTAGGTCCATTGCTTGTTATCACTTTGAATATTCTCTGCCAATCTCTTCTGGCCAACAAAGTTTCTGTTGATAAATCAACTAACAATCGAATGGGAGCTCCCTTATAAGTTATTTGTTATCTTTCTCTTGCTCCTTTTAGGATTCTCCCTTTGTCTTTAAACCTGGCCATTTTAATTATCATGTGTCTTGGTGTGGGCCTTTTTGGGTTCACCTTGTTTGGGACTCTATGCTTCCTGGACTTGTATGCCTTTCTTTCACCAAGTTAAGGAAGTTTTCAGTCATTATTTTTTCAAATCGGTTCTCAATCCCTTGCTTTTTCTCTTCTTCTCCTGGTACCTCTATGAGATGAATGTTGTGCTTGATGTTGTCCCAGAGGTCTCTTCAACTATCTTCATTTTTAAAAAATTTTTGTGTTTTTGTTTTTGTTTTTGTTTTTCTGTTCTGACTGGGTAATCTCTGCTACCTTGTGTTCCAAATCACTGATTCAAACCTCTGCTTCACTGTTCTGCTGGTGATTCCTTCTATTGCATTCTTTATTTCAGTTGTTGTATTCTTTATTTCTGCCTGGTTCTTCTTTTTATGGTTTCTATGTCCTTTTTTATACTTGCTATCTCTTTGTTGAAGTTTTCACTAAGTTCCTTGAGCATCCTTATAACCATTGTTTTGAACTCTGTTTCTAATTGGTGTTTGCCTCCATCTTGTTTAGTTCTTCTAGAGTTTTCTGCTGTTCTTTCATTGGGGATGAATTTCTCTGTTTCCTCATTTTGGATGCCTCTCTGTGTTTGTTTCCATGTATTAAGTACATTGCTATATCTCCCACTATTGCTGGGTAGTCTTATATAGTAGATGACCTATGGGGCCCTGGCACAGTCTCCCTGGTCACCTGTGCTGGGTGCTCCTATAGATTCTTGTTTAGTGTCAGTGCTGTGCTAGAGCTACTCAGCAAAAGTTTCAGAGCACACTGAAGCCAGTCACCACCTGCCTGAGGCCTACACACTCCAATAGTTTTCCAAGAAAGATTGTAATGCTGATGGGGCTGGCTGCTTACCGAAGAAAGTGCCTCTGGCATTGGGGAAGTTAGGTAGGTCAGGGCCCCAGTGAGTCAGCAGGGTGGATCAAGGGGAGCTCACCAAACCAATCAGATTTAGATTTTGCTGTGTGGGGGGATGGTGCAACTCAGGAAAGATGGTGCTCACCTGCCAGCTGCTAGAGAGGAGGACTCCAACCAGAGAATGTGGCAACTGCTCTCCACCACTTGCCCCAAAGCCACACACCTCAGCCTGCCCCCCAAATGCCTCCAACACCACCTGAGTCACCATCCCTGTGCCAGATCCCAGGGTGAGTGTCTGCGAGTGACTTCCAGAGGATGTCTGGGTTTCCAGCAGCCTTCTGTCTCACCCAGATAGTCAGAATCCCCACTGTTTTTCACAGCCAGATGGTAGGGGATCCTTTTTTTAGCATCAGTATTCTGAGCTGGGGAGCCTGGTGTGGGGCTGGGGTCCCTTACTACTCTGGGGGGAACCTCTGCAGCTGAGGTATCCCTCCTAATTGTCACCCACCACATGGAAGTTTGGGGCTAGCCATCTCAGGTTTCCATTTCTCCTACCAGTCTCCAAGTGGCTTTTTCTTTGTATCCTTAGTTATAAAACTTCTGTTCAACTAGACTTCAGATACTTCTCCAGGTTGGCTGTTCTATAATTTAGTTGTAATTGTAATGTGTTCACAGAATGAAGCAGGCATAGTGTTTATCTACTCTGCCATGTTGGATCTCTCGATTGAATCTTTTATCCACATATAATTTTGTAACATCATGAATTAGTTATTTGGAGAATAATGGTTCACTGAGTTATGCAGATCTTTAAAATGTTAGTACATTTCATTTCACAACATCAAAAATAATCATAATTGGAGGGGAAGCTGGGATGGCTCAGCAGGTTGAGGGCTCACCTTGTAGCCATGGGAACCAAGGATCAAATCCCAGCCCTAACTCATGTGGACCCATATGCTCAACTGGGGTGTGCTTCCTATGCAGGAGGCCCCCAGTTCAGTTCTTGCTTCCAGTTCAGCCCCTGGCTTGTGGGGACATGCCTCCCATGTGGGAGGCCCCCAGCCTGGTTCCCACCCTGCATGGCCCCCACCACCTGTGTGGAAAGAAACCATGTCAAAAACTGATGACGTACAACTATGGAGACTGCTCTGGAACCTCCCCACTTCTCTCTGTCTCTCTCTGTCTCTGTTTCTGTCTGTCAAAAGCAGTAAAATAAATCTTTAAGAAAAATCATATTCATTAATATCAACCACCAATCTTAGAAAAGTCTTTAAGTATCAGGAAACTATCAAGCTCAGGTGACAGGTACAAGCTTTCCAAAATTCTAATTTTGACTTGAAAGCTAAAATTTTATCATTGTCAGTAAATACTGTCAAAGTGTTTTCCTTGAAGTGACAGACTCACTTTGTTCATTTTTTAAAAAGATTTATTTGTATTGTTTTTGACAGAGAGACAGAGAATAGGGCTTAGGCCCAGAGCAGTCTCCATAGTTGTACATCATCAGTTTTTAACATGGATTCGTTCCACACGGGTGGGCGGGGGTTGAGGGAGGTAGTGCGCAGGTCGGAAACAGGGCTAGGACCTCCCTCATGGGAGGCACGCCCCCACGAGCTGGGACCTGAACTGGGAGGTGGGGGGGGAGGGGGGCGGCACACATGGGAAGCTTGCCCTGGTGAGAACCAAACTGGGGCCTCCCATATGGGAAGCACACCCCAGTTCAGCATATAGGTTCACAGGGGCCAGAGCTGGGACTCAATCCTAGGTCCTTGGGGCTGCAAAGCAAGCGCTCAATGTGCTGTGCCATCCCAGCTTCTCCTATTCATTCTTTTTTTTTTTTTAAGATTTATTTTATTGTTTTGACAGAGAGAGAGAGAGAGAGAAGGGGAATGGCCCAAGGCAGTCTCCATAGTTGTATGTCATTAGTTGTTGACACAGTTTCATTCCACACAGGTGGGCGTGGGGCCTTGCAGGGCCGGAACGGGACAGGGGCCTCCCTCTCGGGAAGCACACCCCAGCTCAGCATAAGGTTCCACACAGGCCAGGGCTGGGACTCGTTCCTTGGACAGCGGGGCTTACTCAATCCACTGAGCCATCCCAGCATCCTCTTGCTTTGTTCATTTTTGTATAAATGCCTGCCAGGTACCCAAATCTCAAAACATAATGCACCATGTTTTGAAGTAAAAATGATACAGAGACAGAGAGAGAACTGAACTGGGGGAGCTCCCAGTTCAGCATATGGTTCCGCATGGGCTGAGCTGGGATTCGATCCCCGGTCCCCGGCAGTGCAAAGTGAGCGCTTAACCCACTGAGCCACCCAGGCCTCCCCAACAAGAATTTTAAAAATATATACATTCAAAGGTTGAGATTTAACAAAATTAATAGTTTTTAACTGCTTCATCAAGAACATTCTTAAGTGAAACTGACATTATTTATTGCAGCATCTGACAATGAAGAAAACAATGACTGGTACAGTTGGTACTACCGCTTTGATTAGTGCTAAGGGACCTGCATTTTTACCCACCTTTGCTTTTGCATATCAGTGCAAACATCAACCCAGTAAAAAGGCAAACGGACCCCCCGAAAGGATCTTGGGCACCCTCTAGACAACATAGACCACACTTTAAGAATAGCTGCTTTAAAGAAACAAGTAATGTTTTATTTATTAAACCAAATGGTACATACATAAGGGTTAATTTTATAATTCTTCTTTATACTTTGTGTATGTGTGTATTTCTGTATTTTTACTGTTTTTTGTTTTGTTTTTCACAGAGAGAGAGAGAGAGAAGGGGGAGGGTCCAGAGCAGTCTCCATAGTTGCATATCATTAGTTTTCAATGTAGTTTCATTCCACAGGTGGGCTCAGGGCTGCACAGGACAGGAACTAGGCCAGGGGGCCTCCTGCATAGGCCCCAGCAAGAACTGAACTAGGGGCACACCCCAGTTCAGCATGTGGGTCCACATGAGCCAGGGCTAGGATTCAATCCTCAGATCCAGGGACTGCAAGACAAGTGCTCAACTCACTGAGCCATACCCATATCCCCTGTATTTCTTTATATGTGTATATTTCTTTTATTTTTTAAGATTTTATTTTATTGTTTAGAGAGAGAGAAAGAGAAGAGAGGAGGGTCCAAAGGGATCTCCATAGTTGTACACCATTAGTTGTGACATGGCTTCATTCCACACAGGTGGATGTGGGGTCACATGGAGCAGGAAGTGAACCGGGGACCCCATGAATGGAAGCCAAGAACCGTTGCTGCTGAGCAACTCAGGAAGTTACCAACCAGTTGTGCCACAGTTCAGCATATGAGATTGCACAAGGCCAGGGCCAGGAAACAAACCCCAGACTGCACGATTGTGAGGCAAGCACTCAACCACTAAGCTATCCTGGCATCCCTATATATTTCTTTTTTTTTTTTAAAGATTTATTTATTGTTCTTTTGACAGAGAGAGAGATACAGAGACAGAGACAGAGAGAAGGGGGAGGGCCCAGAACAGTCTCCATGGTTGCACATCATCAGTTTTTCCACATAGTTTCATTCTACAGGTGGGCTTGGGGCTGCACAGGGCAGGAACTGGGCCAGGGTCTCACCCGGGTGAGAACTGAACTGGGGGCACTCCCCAGTTCAGCATATGAGTCCACATGGGCCGGGGCCTGGATTCGATCCTTGGTCCCTGGGGCTGCAAAGTGAGCGCCTAACCCACTGAGCCATCCCGGCTTCCCCCCTATATATTTCTTTGTAATAAAAAAGAAATGGCAAAAGTTCCAAGAAAATAGGGGAAGCCAGGATGGCTCAGCGGGTTAAGCACTCGCTTTGCAGCCCCAGGGACTGAGGATCAAATCCCGGCGCCAGCCCATGTGGACCCATATGCTGAGCTGGGGTGTGCCTCTCATGCAGGAGGCCCCCAGTTCAGTTCTCACCAGGGTGAGCTTCCCATGTGGGAGGCCCCCGGTTCAACCCCCAGCTCAGGGGGCTTGTCTTCCATGCAGGAGGCTCCTGACCTGGTTGCCATCCTGCATGCCCCCTGCCCACCTGTGTGGATCAAAACCATGTCGAAAACTGATGATATACAACTATGGGAACCACGCTGGGCCCTCCCCCTTCTCTCTTTGTCTCTTTCTCTCTGTCAAAAACAATAAAATAAATCTTTGAAAAAAAGTTCTAAGAAAATATCAATAATAAAATTTAATATTAGCTCAAAAAAGTGAAAATGCCCAGTAATAATAGCAATCATAATAACTAACATTCTTTATGCCAGGCACTCTTCGAAGCATTTTCATTATGGTATTTCCACATGATGAAGCTAGACAGCTTCAAAAACAATGATGTACTACTTGGAAGAAATGTAAATTGGCATAATCTTTCAGGAAGATAATTGGCACTAACTATTCACATTTAATTTGTACATAATCCTTTCTTTTTAAAAATTTTATTTATTTTTGTTGTTGTTGTTTTTTAAGATTTATTTTATTGTTTTCTTGACAGAGACAGAGACAGAGAGACAGAAGGGGAGGACCCAGACAGTCTCCATAGTTGTACATCATTTGTTGCCAACATGGTTTTGGTCCACACAGGTGGGCACGGGCCCTGCAGGGCGGGAACCGGGCTGGGGGCCTCCTCCATGGAAAGCAAGTCCAGGGTGGGAGCCTAACTGGGGGCACACTCCAGTTCAGCATATGGGTCTGCACAGGCAGGGGCCGGAAAATGATTCTCGGACCCTGGGGCTGCAAGATGAGTGCTCAAACCGCGGAGCCATCCCAGCTTCCCCCAAAGTTTTTTAATGAGGTACATTGTTATGTGGTCTTATAAGAAGACCTGGGGAAGCCAGAATGGCTCAGTGGGCTAAGCGCTCACTTTGAAGCCCCTGGGACTGAGGATCGAATCCTGGCCCCGGCCCGAGTGGACCCATATGCTGAACTGGGGAGTGCGCCCAGTTCGGTTCTCACCAGAGTGAGACCCCGGCCCAGTTCCTGCCCTGTGCAGCCCCAAGCCCACCTGTGGAACAAAACCATGTGGAAAAACCAATGATGTGCAACTATGGAGACTGTTCTGGGCCCTCCTCCTTCTCTCTATCTCTGTCTCTGTCTCTGTCTCTCTCTCTCTGTCAAAAACAATAAAAATAAACCTTAAAAAAAAAAAAAGACCTCCAAGATATGTGTCATGTGAAAAAAAAAGCAGTGTACTGTTCAATGAGTGCAGTATAATCCCTTTTCTGTTAAAAAATAAAATTTAGGGAAAGCTGGGATAGCTCAGCTGGTTAAGCGCTCGCTTTGAAGCCCCGGGGCCGGAGGATCGAATCCCAGCTCCGGCCCATGCAGACCCATATGCTGAACTGGGGTGTGCCCCCAGTTCAGTTTTTGCTGGGGCCTATGCAGAAGGCTCCCAGCCCAGTTCCTGCCCTGGGCAGCCCTGTGCCCATCTGTGGAGTGAAACTATATGGAAAACTAATGTCAACTATGGAGACTGCTCTGGGCCCTCCCTCTTCTCTCTGTCTCTCTCTGTCTCTGTTTCTCTCTGTCTGTCAAAAATCAATAAAATAAATCCTTAAAATAAATAAATAAATAAAGTTTATAAGTAGACAAATTTTATAGTCACTTCCTATCAAAAGGATTGAGTGAATTCAAGAGAAAATCCTCTTTGCACTTTGAACCAATAACATGACAGATAATATATTCCAAATATATATTAGAGAGACAACCTATGATAAAACAAAAACAAAATAAGCATCTCCTTGAACTGGAACTGGAAATATGATGGCATCAACTGAAGAAACCACAGGGGCAAGAAATAGATGGTGCATGACAGGCGGCTGTATGATGTGACGCTGACTGGGCTCTATCTGACTGGGCTCTATCCGCTACAAGATGCTTGCCTGGAGGGACTGCAGAGAGCAGAGGGGACTAGGCTAGCCCCTTCTAGGCTACCACACTGAATTGGACTATACCTGCAGCTGGCTAGATAGGATTGACAGCATCACTCCTGGATCAGGTCCCTGTGTGTTCAATGTAAACTCTGGTTCTGGGCTGGGAAAACTACTCAGCATAGAGGGATGTAGAGGGAAGAGAGGTAAACCTACAACTCCAAACTGAACTGACATATTAGCGGCCATCACCCCCCTTGTATCTGCTCTGATGAGAAGCTGAAGTGCTAGAAACTGTTTCCCCCAAATCCCATGTAGCTAGTGTTTGTTTGTGTGTGTGTGGGGGGGGGGGTTGTCAACCAAATGCACTCTTGAGCGATCTGAACAGACACAGGCCTTAAATTGGGGGAAGATGAATGACCCATACAGAAAGGGATCCGTTTTTGAGGATGTGAATTGTGGGAGAGGCAGAGGGGTTTGCAGTTAATAGCTTCCTGTTTCCCAAAGCTTGGTACAGTTGTTAACCTGTTTGGCTGATAATCAGCACATGTTTTGTTTCTACCTAAAGCAGTGTTTTTGGTTGAGTTGCTATTGGCATCTAGGGGAAGGCAAGTCTTTGTTGCATAGGCTTGTTCTATTCACTGTAGGACATTTAACTTAGATGCCACCTGCCCACTAATTGCCAGTAACTTCGGCAGTCATGTGGATGGATGGCACTGTCATACCTGCAAAAACCACCCCCTCAAACCACATTTCAGCCATCTAATGCCCAGCAATAAGCCCCTAAAGTGGTTTCTGTCATCTACCACGAACTCTAACCAACACACGCACACAACTCTCCGGGGAAAAAAACAAAGTAGCTAACTAAGACGTCATAGCTCATGATGAAAATTAACATCAATCAAAGACTACAATCTCGACGAGAGGGAGGCTCCGAAGGAACGGCACAGAGAATGAGATTGGCGACACATGGTTGAGATGTCCGGGTTCGGAGGTGAAGGGACTGGCGGTGGGGGGTAGGAAGGACCTTCCCGCGGCGACAGCTTCGCGAATCCGCAATGTCCTCGGCTCCCACCAGAAGGCGCCCGCATTCCCGGCGCCCAGCCCGAGCCTCCGCGGTAACGAGCCTGGAAGCCGAGCCGCGCGGCGATCTGAAGAGCTGGGCGGGGGGCGGCCTGAGCCCTCCAGGCAAGTGGCGGAGGGTGCAGCGGGAGCCCCGGCTCTGTTCCCGGGGCCGGTGTCTCAAATCCCTGCGGAGGCTTCTCCCCTGGAGCAGCGGCTTCTCATCGCGTCTCCGACCCTGGCAGGAAACGCCCAGAACCAGCCCTGCGTGGTAATGTACAAAGCCCGGGGTCCGAAGGCAGCGGGGGTCGGGAGCGCCCGGGAGACGGGAGGACCCCCACGCTCTCGGGCTCACGCCCGGCTGCCCCATCAGGCTTCTTGCAGCCCCATGAGGACCCCCAGGCCGGGGCGGAGAGTCTGGCGCAGCCCGGACCGAAATCTTGCGGCGGCCTCCGAGCGCTAGACAGGTCAGTGCCTGGGCGGGTGAGGGCCGGCAGGAGGCGGAAGGGCGCGCACGGCTCCAGCCCGTGCCCCGCGTCGCCTCCGCGGGGCGCCCCCAATAACGCGGGAGTGATTCTGCATTTTTCAGGACGGCCCACCGGGGGCCAGGTGATGCTCAGACCCAAGGGTGGGGGGACGCGCGGGCCGTGCGGGCGGGGCGGCGGGCTTGGGGACGTCCGCTGCTGTGATCAAGTGGGCTCTCCTGCTTATGCGCGGCCGCAGCCGCGACCGCATCACAGCATCCCAAGGGCGCTTGCATCGAGATGCTGGGCCCTGGGCGTGAGAGGAGACGGGGATGCGGGAGAGGCCGAGAAGAAAGGAGGCCGGGAGACCCAAGGCCTGGGGACTGAGGGGGGACTGGGGAACGATTCGCTGGGCCAGAGCGCAAAATGTGGAGAGCGCCTTGCGGCGTCGGGTGGGGGGTGTCGAGGGTCTGCGCACACCCCCCGCCCCCCACCTTTCTTACCCTCCCACCCCTACCGCCCACCCAGGATGCGGCTGGGCCGCCGGGCCCTCTGCGTGCTGGTCCTGCTGCTCGCCTGCGCCTCGCTGGGGCTTCTGTACGCGAGGACCCGGGACGCGCAGGGCCTCCAGGCACCTCTTGCTCTGTGGGCGCCCCTGCAGGGACCCCCCAGGCCAGGGCTGCCAGACCTGGTCCCCGAACCCCGCTACGCCCACATCCCGGTCAGGATCAAGGAACAAGTGCTGGAGTGAGTGCCAGGAGTGGTGGCAGCAGTGCGTCACTCCCTGGGGGTGGGGGGTGGGGGGCTCTGTTTCCTTCACTGCTGAGCTCCGCGGCTGGGTCTTCCCTAGCTGCTTGGGGGAGAGAAGTGGGAGATGGAGAGGACTACCGAGTCTTGCCGGGAAGGCGGAAAACCTGTCATGGGGATGGGGGAGGGTGTGCAGTCAGAGCGTGGCCCTGAAAGACTCGCGTCCTGATGACAGGCCACGTGATTGGAGTCCGGTGGGGTCCGACGTGGTGGACAGACAACCCTGACATCTTGGCAATTGGCGCCCTTCTACATCTCTGTGAAATCCAGATTTAGGGGATAGGTTATCCATTGCACAGTCCCTCCTTCTGGGGAGCACTTGAAGAGCAATGTCTAAGGGGATGGATGCTGAACGGGCAGGGCTGAAGGGACACAGTGTGGGCCCTGTGTAAATGTGTGGTGGGATGAATGGAGGTGTCGGGCTGGGCTCTCAGCCTTCCCCGCTGTTCCAGGCTGCTGTATGGGAACAACTGCAGTTGCGAGTCCAGAGAGGGAAGCCTTCACCTCCCCTTCCAGAGACAGGTGCAAGCCATTGACTTCACCAAGGCCTTTGACCCTGAGGAGCTGAAGGCTGCCTCTGCCTCAAGGGAGCAGGAGTTCCAGGCCTTCCTTTCAAGGTACCAGCAAGGAAGGAGGGCATCACTGCAGGTGGAGAGTGATGGGGGGCCTGGGGGCAGGTGTGACAGCAGGGAGGGCCCCTCACCTCCCACTCTTCTTCTCTCTCCCCCTCCACCACTGCCAGGAGTCAGTCTGCTGCTGACCAGCTGCTCATAGCCCCTGCCAACTCCCCCCTGCAATACCCCATGCAGGGAGTGGAGGTGCAGCCTCTCAGGAGCATCTTGGTGCCAGGTAGGGACAATGGCCCCAGGGGAGGACCCAAGTCGCTGTAGGGGTGGCAGAGCCCAGGCTGGGTGGGGAAAGAAAGAGGGAAGATTGGACTGGGGGGCAGGGAACTGCTGATGAGGGCGACTTGGTCAGAAGGGGGCTCAGGAGGTGAGAAATGGGGACAGAAGAGACTCCTGGGTTGTCAGGCATTGCAGAAGGCTGTCACTGGAGACGTTTGGGGGAAATCTGTTCTTTGCGGACTGATCAAAAGCTAGGTGGATACATAGGGCAGGTCCCAGAAGAGCGACTGCTTTGTTGGGAAAGAGTTAAAAATCAGTTCCTTTAAGTTTGGGGGTTGGAGGGGAAGGATGGATGAGTTCTGTGTTGTATGTGGGGTGAAAGGGAAAATTCAAGGCTGTGATTCTGACACACACCCCCCCCTTGCTCCCAGGGCTGAGCCTGCAGGCTGCTTCAGATCAGGAGGTATACCAGGTGAGAAGAAGACAGGTGGGCATCAAGGATGCTGGGAGGGAAACAAGGCTGCCAAAGGGGGGATGGAGGAGGCAAGGAGGCAAGAGGTAGGTCTGGGGGCTGACCCTGCACTCTCCAATCCCCTCTTCCAGGTGAACCTCACTGCCTCCTTGGGCACCTGGGACGTGGCAGGGGAAGTGACTGGAGTCACTCTCACCGGGGAGGGACAGCCAGATCTCACCCTTGCCAGCCCAGGGCTGGACCAACTCAATCGGCAGCTGCAACTGGTCACTTATAGCAGCACAAGCTACCAGGCAAACGCAGCAGACACAGGTATGAGGCTTGGGTGGGAGTAGGGGCAGGCTGGGTGAACAGAGAGAACCCAGAAAGGCTGGAGCGGGCAAATGGCAGAGGGTGTGGGAGACGCTCCGGCAATGGCCAGAGCTGCCCAGCTACACAATGGGCATTTCAGCTAGGCCAGCAGGGCCAGGGAGGGAGTGAAGGGCCCTTTGTTCATCTGGGGCCGGAGCAGGCCAGAGGAAAACCTGAGCCATGGGTGTGTCCCCTCTTCAGGCCAACCATGGGGGCCCCAGGAAGTGACCTGCCCCAGAAGCCAGAAAATGCAAGTCCTATTCACAGCCCATTACTTACTATTGGGCAAAGGGCTTTATCTCCCCAAACCCCCCTTTCTCTTCTAGCAAAAGGGACATAACAGCCCTCTGCTTCTCATCTAAGGCTTGCTACACCAAATCTGCTCTCACTGTGGGCTTTTGCACTTGCTATTCCCTCTGCCTAGAATGCTCTTCCCCCAGATTTTTGCATGGCTGGCTCCTTGTCATTTGGATCTCAGCTCAAATGTCTCCTCTTTACTATCACATTACTTGTCTTATTTTCTGTTCAATGTTTACCAGTATCAGAAGTTTCTTATTTAGTTAACCTGGAACCAGAGTGACTAGGTTTCTATCCCAGCTTTGTTGCTTAATAGTTGCATAAATGTAGCAATTTACTTAATTTCTTTGCACCTTTTTCTGTAGTAGTAATCCACTTAATAGAGCTATTGGGAAGATTGAATGAGTTCATATATTTAAGATAATTTAAAAAGCCCCTGGCACATAGTAAATGCTCAATAAAGGTTAAGCTTTAATTAAATCGTTTCTTGTCTCTCTCTCACCGTTAGAATGTAAGTTCCATGGGGGTAAGAACATTGGCATTCTTCTCCACCAAGGCCTAGAGAGATAATACACAGAGTAGGCAAATTAATGTTGATTTACTGAAAAGAGAATGTTGTCACAGCCTTTAGGTCCACATCTCATGTCCTTTCTTCCCAGTTCGGTTCTCCACCGAGGGACATGAAGCCGCCTTCACCATTCGTATAAGACACCCTCCCAACCCTCGGCTGTACCCACCTGGATCTCTACCCCAAGGAGGTGAGGCTGGTGCATGCTGGGACAAAGATGCAGCCCGGTGGGGAACAAGTTGGGAGAGGGCTGCCCTGGGAGAAGATGTTTTCCCGCTCCTCACTCCCCATTTTCCTTTTCTGCACCTGCCCCTGCCCCTCGCTCGCAGCCCAGTACAACATCAGCGCTCTGGTCACCATTGCCACTAAGACCTTCCTTCGTTACAATCGACTGCGAGCACTCATCGCCAGCATCCGCCGCTTCTACCCGACCATCACTGTGGTTATCGCCGATGATAGCGACAAGCCAGAGATCATTAGCGGTCCCCACATCGAGCACTATCTCATGCCTTTCGGCAAGGTGCGCAGGGAGTGGGGCGGAACCACGCGCCCGAGCGCACCGGGAGGGGGCGCTCGCTCGGTCTGCCGGCTCCAGAGGAGTGACTCTAGATAGCGGGCCTCAGAATCCCCGGGGTGCCTGCTAAGCCTGATGCTTCCTGGGATGTTAACCTCTGTGGGAACCGGAATCGTGCCTATCTTATTCGTGCTGCATTCTCAGAATGCTGCTTAGCACCTAGTGGGTGCGGGAATACATCGTTGAATGAGAAAGTACGAAGGAATTAAATGCATCCCAAGACCCTCCCAAGAACACTGACTCAGTATCTCTGACATTGGAAAACTACTTTTTTTTGGTGTGTTTTTTTTACCTAGCTCCTCGCCAGTTGTAAGCACTGAAAGTTTGGAGAGGGGTCAGAAGTGAGGAGGGAAGGTGGCAGAGGGCTATTATGTCTTACCTTTACAGCATCACTAACCATAAGTACCCTTCCCCAGGGCTGGTTCGCAGGCCGGAACCTGGCCGTGTCCCAAGTAACCACCAAGTACGTGCTGTGGGTGGATGACGACTTTGTCTTCACCGCGCGAACGCGGCTGGAGAGGCTTGTGGACGTGCTGGAGCGGACGCCGCTGGACCTGGTAGGAGACGGGCTGCGGGATGTGAGGTAGGAGGAGGAGGGCCTCCAGGAAGTTCAGGCTGCTGCTGGGGGGACCCAGCTGAGAGCAGCCTGCCCTGGGCCGGAGAGGACTAAGAAGCGGAGCCTGGGGGGGTTGTCTGGGTCCTGCAAGGGTGGCACAGAAAATGACTGGGCAGGGGAACGGACTGGGGGCAGAGGGAGCACGGACCTACCCCCTTCCAGTCACCGCCTCTCCTGGAGCCATCCTCCCACTCCCTCCCGGCAGGTGGGGGGCGCGGTGCGAGAGATCTCGGGCTTCGCCACCACCTACCGGCAGCTGCTGAGCGTGGAGCCCGGCGCTCCAGGCCGGGGGAACTGCCTCCGGCAAAGGCGCGGCTTCCACTACAAGCTGGTCGGCTTCCCAGGCTGCGTGGTCACCGACGGCGTGGTCAACTTCTTCCTGGCGCGCACCGATAAGGTGCGCGAGGTTGGCTTCGACCCCCGCCTCAGCCGTGTGGCGCATCTTGGTGAGTGGTCCTTCCTCCCAGCCAGCCGGGCAGGACCCCGCTGGGAGAAGGGCGAGGTTCCAAGCAGCAAGGGACCAAGGGCACCTGGCACTCCTGCCCGCACCCGCGCCCCGCAGAGCCCATTGGCTGCCAGCCAGGGCCCCTAGAGCAGGTCTGAGATGATTTACCGGGACCTGTGCCCTGGCAGGAGTCAGAGTGCCCGCCTCCTGGCCCACACACCATTTAAACCCTCACACCAGCACGGACACTGGGTCCACCTTGTACTTCACCGCTGTCCCACCACCTCTGCCCCACCCCCAGCCACTTCGCTTAGCTCAGACCACCTCTGAGCAGCCCATAAAGCATTCATGGAGCCTCTGGGCTGGTGAGCAGGGTTTCTGTCCTTTGCTTC
Source organism: Craseonycteris thonglongyai (assembly GCA_004027555.1). Lineage (NCBI taxonomy): Eukaryota > Metazoa > Chordata > Mammalia > Chiroptera > Craseonycteridae > Craseonycteris > Craseonycteris thonglongyai. Next base: position 76,856 of record PVKE010000668.1, on the reverse strand, counting down.
TTTCCTTCTCTCTCTCTCTCTCTCCCTCCCTTCCTATCTTTCCTTTTCTTTTCATTCAGTTTGTTGGGAGGAGGGGGTCCTTTTTAAAGCACAAGGTAAGTATATTGACTCCATTTCATACAAGAGTAAGACCCAAAAGGATTCATTTACAAGCCCAAGGCCCTTAGAAATACAGCCTTCGCATGCGCACCTCACATCTCAGTTCTGCCTTAAGGGTGGGCCTTCTGCCCCCTCCAGACCCTTCATCGCGTACCCCCTCCCTCTACCCCCAGAATTCTTCCTGGATGGACTTGGTTCTCTTCGCGTGGGCTCCTGCTCAGATGTCGTTGTGGATCATGCATCCAAGTTGAAACTGCCTTGGACGTCAAGGGATGCTGGGAGAGAGACTTACGCCCGGTATCGCTACCCCGGATCCCTGGATGAGAGTCAGGTGGCCAAACACCGGCTGCTCTTCTTCAAACACGGGCTGCAGTGCATGACCTCAGAGTGACAGCCCTGGGGGCCTTCCAACAGTCAGGCTGGGCCTGACTCCTGTCTCTGCCTGGAATTTCTAGCAAACCCCACCATGCTGTGAACACATCGCTGACTGTCCCGATGATCCCCTTCAGATCCTGATCCCAATTAGGGGCTTGTCCTGGTGCCACTCCTTTCTGTGAGTGCCCAGGGGGAGGGCGTGATGGAGCCATAACTCGTTTCACAGCCAGTGCCAAGTCCTCCCCCAACCTCCTCTCGTGGAGGTGGGAGGTCCTTTTCCAAGTGCCAAAGAGCCTAGGGGACTCTGAAAACCAAAAGTGGACGTACTCGTCTCCTGGGGACTGAGGGAGTGGAGATGCCCTCAACATGTATTCCCAGGGCTCTGCTCCCCTCCCATACCCCTGGACCCAGGACGCTGCTCAGCCGGCTGCAGCCCTACCCCCGTGGAAAGAACAGGTGAAGCAGAGCTGGGGTGAGGGCTGACAAACATGCAGGGGAAAGGCAGTTTCAGTTGTCTCTGTGGTGCTGTGGGCACGAAGGAAACTGCATCGGGGGCCCAAGCGCAGACACCCAGACTCACATCATGAACCCGAGGCTCTCAGCTCCACCTTTATTATTTACACTAAGTAAGGGGCTCAGGGGCCATGGCCCTTCTCACACGCACATCATTGGGGCTCTCCATACTCCCAGTGACTGAGTCAGACCCACACTGTGCAAGTCTTTGGACCGGTGAGCTCCTGGGAAAGGGAGGAGACATGTCAAGAATAGATCAGGCAACCCCCTTTCTCGCCTCAGATTTGGCGTTCTTCTGAGGGGCATGCCACCCCTTTTGGGGCCTTCAGTTCCTCAGTTCTTCACCCATAGCCGGGCCCATCCTCCCTGGTTTAACCTTAAATCAACTGGTCATTTCATGCCTCCCTTCCTCTATCTTCCTCCTCAGCCGCCTCCCCTGCTCCCCCTGCCTGGATCTTCCGCCACTGCCTCACACCTCCCTGTCACAGCCTGGCACCTCCTAACCTCCCCGGTTCCACTGCCCCTCACCAGTCTCTCCAGGGCATGAGCAGCTGCATCCTGGACACTCACAAACAGCTGTTCTGGGGTCACTCTGTCCAGGAGTCCCACCTGAGTCAGTGTCCCCAGCACTGAGGCTGTGTGGAGAGGGGGTCAGGCTTTAGGTACTAAGTCCACATGGTGTCCTCCACACACACACAAGTGTCTTGTCATCGCCCAGTCTCCAAGTCCCTCCACCTTTCACAGCTCTCACCATTACACTGAGCCAGGAGGAGACGGATCCCAGCACCTTGGCATCGGCTGGCCAGCTGCAGAGGGGTAACCCTTACATCAGAGAGCACGCACGGGATGGTAAGAGGACTTTCTCCTCAGCCTACCCTAGTGCTCACCTGTACCACTTCTCTGGCCCCAGCAGCATCTGCAAAGGTGACACCACTGCAGTCTAAGACCACCACTCTGACAGGCTCGGCATCTAGAATAGGAGGAGGCAGGAGCACCCAGATGCCTCCACGGGTCATGCCCAGACCTCCCTCCTTGTCATCCCATCTCACCTGCAGCAGGGGGGCCCTCTGTCTTTGGAGTCTCCTGTGAGTAGAGGGCAGTCACACTTCCAGACACAAGCCTGAACATTCACCCCTTGAGCACAATGATCTCCCTCAGAAACCCACCTGCCTCCCACTCCCAGAGAAGCCACATTGCTCTTTGACCAAGTCCCTCACCTTGCCTCCTCCAAGCCCCAGATGCCACTCCAGGAGGCGGCGAAACTGCCCCCGGGTTCCAAAGTAGAGCGGGGTTGGATAGCTCAGGATGCAGAGCCCTGGAACCTGGAGGAGCTAAGGGCTCAGAGGGTCAGAGAAACCGCTGGGCCTAATCTTTCTTTCCCTTCCGTCTTTGGCTGTAGCCCACTCACCTTGGGGTTCTGTCTGAGTGGCCTGTAGAGCTCCGTCCCCTCAGCCAGTCCAAGGGCCAGGCACTGGACCCTAGGCAGGAAGCTGGGGTCAGATTCCCAACCCGACCTGGGGAACCACGGCTCCCCACATCTCGACCCCTTTCTCTCTATTCCCACCTCTGGGTGCGGCAGACCACAGTCATCAGGGAGAAGAGCACACCTATGGCCAGGCCCAGGTCCACACTCAGGGTCACTACAGCCACCCATGTGACCATCCACACAGCCTGCAGGACATGGGTGTGAGTGACATGCCCAGAAGAAATGGCAAGCCACCACTGCCAGGGAAAGGGGCAGTGACCGCCAGGGCAAGCGATGGCGAGGGATGGCCCAGGAGTAGGTAGTGAGAATGACAGAAGGAGGAGACACACACCAAACATAATAACCCCAGACCACCTGGGGAGTTAGAGATATTCAGGTCTGAAGGGGTTCTAGCCCCACCCATCACCTTGTCTCGGAGGAAGAGAGATTAGGAGGTAGGCACGTTGGGAGTGGGTGGGGTGCAGAACTTAGAACCAGGACAGTTAGCTTTGATTCAGGGCAGAGGCTGGGGATGCTGGGGACATGGGAGGGGGCAATCTGGGGGTGATGCTGCCATTTCTCACAAAGTCCACACGGCTGATGCGCCAGAGTTGTGGAAGCTCCTGCATCTGGAAGAACATCTGGCGCATGCTGGAAATGTTGATGCAGGCTAGGACAGCCTTGGGACAGAAGAGGAGAACGGACCACCCTGATCCTCTGGAGTGCAGCCACCCCTCCCAGCCACCCGCACTTCCTCTGCCCCTTACCTTGGGCAGGTAGTAGAAGAAGGACCGCAGCCAGAGCAGCACTGACAGGACAACCATGCAGGAGAAGAGGCCTGCCAGCTACAGGGGGGATGGAGGGAAGCAGGGAGAGAGGGAGCCTCATCCACCCCCGTGTGAGCGCTGCTCTCCTACCCACTTGACTGGTCTTCCTTGGAAGTCTCCTTCCTCCCACATCCCCTTCCACACAAATATTCCTCCCCCTCCATGAGCTTCCTGATAATCTGCCATTCATACTACCTTTCGCCCCTTCCCCCAATTCAATGTCTCATTCACCAGTCTACCCTAAATGTAGTTCAACTTCTCTATTTTTGTAGCCCACCTCCACCTTAAAAGCCACTGTTGGGTTACCCTAAAGCAACATGTTCAAGGCACCAACGAAGTTCAGGCAACCAAAAATATTAGGGGAGGCTTTGATAGGTGATGTTTCTTTTTAAAAGAAAATGTCCTCATGGGAAAAATATTTCAGAATTTTGTCTCTTAAATTTATTTTATAGCTTGGTATTGTTTTTATTTTGAACTAACACATGGGGAACCATAAACTTCTTCAGTGCTTACAGTCTACAAAGGTCTTCATGGAACTTAGTTCAGTCTCTCCTGCCTAGATAGTCCCACCTCCTCACTCCCTCTTCCTCCCAGGTACCCCAACCTCCTCTATTGGAAGACCCATAAAACAAACAAACACCACCCCCACCCTCCCAAACAACAACAACCAGAATTCTCTTCTGGAGGGCGGGCCCTTTAGAACAGGCTTCCTCCACTAGGTGAGTTGTTCTAGGAGCCCGTCTGCACCAGTGTATCGCCTGGTGTTGTTGTGAGAGGCTGTGTTTGGCTACAGTGAGTTTTTCTGGAGACTCTTTATACACATTTGCCCATTTTATGATGGGTGATTTACACAATGTGCGGCATGACAACACACCTGCCCACACTGCACTGAGTGTTCAGCAGTTTTTGACCAAAAATGACATGACCCCTGTGCCCCGCTCTCCCTATTCACCCGATCTTGCCCCAGTGATTCTTTTCTTTTTTGTTTCCCCGATGAAAAAAATTCCCAAAGGGAAATGTTTTGCCAGTGTGGAAAAGGTGAAACAAAAAATGGCAGAAGCACTAAAAGGCATCAAAATCGACAAGTTCAAAACTGTTTTGGGCAGTGGAAAAATACATCTCCAAAGGTGTACTGCATCACATGGAGTGTACTTTGAAGATGACTGAAATTTAAACATGTAAGAATAAATACACAATTTCTTACAAATAAATTCCAGAGTTTTGGGGTCCCCCTCTTATAAATTAATAGCTGCCACCTGTTTGATCACACACTACCACCCTGACCTGGATGCCCCATTCCTTCCTCCAATCCCAAGCATGCACTCTTACCTGTGTGTGCCCACCAGCGTCCACTAGTAGGCTGGTGGTGGCCAATGTGGCCGAGTTGGGAAAGCAAGAGAAGAGGGAGGAGATGAGGTTGGAGACACCGTGCGCCAAGAGCTCCTGGGGGAGTACAGTGAGATGAAAAGGAGAGAGACAGAGGCAGGAGGGAGTCACATCACGGAGTTGTCTCCTCAATGAGGTTGGGGTCACACCTGGTTGGAGTCAATAGTGTAGCTATACTTGTCAGCATAGATGGAGGCCAGGGAGGCGGACACAGCAAAAGTAACAAGTGCAATGGGCAATGAGTCCGCCAGAATCCTGGGCAGCTCAGCCAGGTTGGGAAGCAGAGGCTGGGGGAATCTGCAGAGAGAGGGGTACGTGGTGAAAATGGGTTGGGTATAACAAGGATTATAGGGAAGGCAGAGAAAAGAGGATGGAGTGGGACAAGAGGAGGTGTGAAAAGAAAAAGCTGGTGTCCTTTCATTCTCTCTTACCCTCCAGGCAGCAGCCCCACTATCTGGATGTTGTATCTTGTGTCCAGGGACGAGCCGAAGCAAAGCACTGAGGCCAGAAGCACCTGCGCATATTAGGGCATGGGAGGGAACGGGTGTCTGGCACAGGCCCAAAGAGCTCAAGGTGAGAAGGCATTGTAATGCAGGACTGGGTGGTCGCAGGAGCCTAGCAACTGAGGGCGCTGGGCTGTGTCTCAGCCGGGTGCCTGACAGCTGCTTGAGTGTGGAGAGCTGGGTTGGGGAAGAGGAATGACACACACCTGGGGCTCTGGAGAGATGGACAGGAAGGGTAAGCGGGGGCTCCTGTGAGGAATGTGGCTATCAGGAGGCAAAACCGAGCCATTCTGAGGAGGAAAGCTTGACTATGTCTGGGGATATATATAGGGTGTCTGTGGGGACGTGAAACATTTGTTTAGTTGGGGACAGAAAGAAATGTAGGCGAGCATGGGACGGGAGATACACTGTGAATTACAGTGAAGGACCGGGTGAGGAAAGAAAGAGTGGCGGTGCTGTGGCAAGCGGCACTGCAAAGGAGCCCTGTAAGGAGGAATAAAGCAGTCTAAGAGGCCTAGAGGGGACTCCTGAGGGAAGTGGGAATGTGTTGGTGGGGAATTCCGGAGGGTCAAAGTGTTCTGGGAAGAGGTCTAGAAAAGAACACGGGTAAGCGGGGGCTCTCTGCATTCCACTAGGGGGCGGCAGCGGCCAGTTCCTGCAGGATGGGCAGGGTCTGAGCGGTGCAGGGGGCCGGACAGGGAGCCGTCCTCACCATGGCGATTTCCCCTGGGATCGGGGTTGGTAGCCTGTCTCGCAATCTCACGTTCAATTCCTTGACCGGCACGAGCAGGGCCAGACTGAGTGCCGAGATGGTGAGTTCAGCGGGACTGCTCAGGGGCAGTGCGGTCAGCACAGCGGCCAGCGTCTGCAGGCGGGGTGAAGGAGCAGCGGGCCCAGTGCCAGGGGCGACTGTGGCCCGCGTGAATCTACCAGACCCAGGCACCACCTCTCCTGGCTCCCACCAGGGCCTCCACGGTGAGCCTCACTCAAGCCTCTGGTTTCTGACCTTTGCTCCGCCCCCGTCACACACTAGCCCTCCACTTGTCCGTCCTTCCTTTTTGGGGTGCCCTCTTCCCGGACCGTTAGAGGCCCCTTCTCCGCAGTTCCCCCACCCCCACCTTGAAGAGCGCGAAGCAGCCGATCTGGCGCGGGAGGGACAGCCCCAAAAGGCTCGGCAGTTGGGACACGAGCACGTGCAGCGCGGCTCCGCTGGTCAGCGCTTTCACCACAGGCTCGGACAAGAGAGTGGACAGGATGCCGAGCTGCAGAGCGAACATCCCCAGCTGCGGGGGAGGAGATGCAGTCACCCCGCAGAGCAGCAGACCGCCCGGGGTGCGCTCCTGCAGCCCAGGCCCTGGCGGGAGACGTGTCCCACCCCCTCTGCTGCCCCGATTCTCCCCGGCCCCCAGCGCGGATGCCCGGGGTCCTCCCTCACCATCAGCGCCCCGCTCCCGAACGCCAAGGCTGCAGCCACCCCAACCCGCTGGGCCTCCAGCTGTTCCGTGTCGATTCCGCTCCGATTCCCCCCGAGGGGATCGGGCACCAGCCGTTCCACCGCCGAGCCCGTCATGAGGCTGAGAACCGCAAACGTTCCTACAGCCGGGGGCGGGGACAAGCGCACGGCGGAGGTGGGCAGCCGCGCCGCTGGGGGCGTGCTGACAGCCCAGCGCTCCGAGCCCCGCGGCTGCGGCCAGAGCCCACTCCCCGGGAAGCAGCTGCTCCAGGGCAGGCTGCAGGGCCTCCGCGGGAGGCGCGGAGGGGGCGCCAGCCGGCAAACACTGCCCCCTCACACTGCATGGCGGCCCCCTGCCGCAGACACTGTGCGGACTGCGTGCTCCTTTGGGTCACCCAGCGTCTCTCTTCTCCCCTCTTCTAAGTCCCAGAGATGTTCCTTGTAACTGAATTTCATGGGGAGGAAAGGGCCGAGTAAACACACACCTCTTTGCATCCTCTGAGCACCCCCAACAAGCACTGGCTGCCTAGGTCAGAGGGTCGTGGCAGGGTAGCAGCAGAAGGGTGGTGAGGAGGGTTATAAGGACTAGGGGGCTGAGGAGAACGGAAGTCTCAAACCCCTGTCCATTGCCACCCCACAGAGGAGAGGGGTCACTCACCCGTGGACAAGTGTCTCCCAGTACCCAACAAGGTGTAGATGAGGACGGGAAAGAAGGAAGTATAGAGTCCGAACACTGGGGGCACTGAGGTCAGGAAGGCAAAAGCCATGCCTGGGGAAGAAGTGGAGAGAACGGTCTTCAGGTGGTGGGTGCCAAGCCTCCAGGAAGCTGCCCCTCTCCCACACTCTTCGAGGCGGGCACGGGATGCTAAGTCTTGCCCCATGAGGAAACGGAGGGGTTAACGGGTCTCCGTGGGAGGTCGTGAGTGGATGAGGTCACAGATCCGTGTCCGCCAGAGTCCTGGGGGGCGAGCGTTGTACCTCTCTCCAGTTCCCTGAACCGGAGCGTGTCCACGACTTCTTGCAGGATTGCAGCAGATGAGGCGAACTAAGGGGTGGGGACCTGACGGAGCTCCACAGTCCTTACCCAGAACTTGGTCTCGGGACCGTCTCCGAACCCTCAGCCACACGAACCCACCACCTTACTCCCGGGTCCCCAGCCTCCCCGACCCTGCCAGGCCAGTGTTGGGGCCCGCTCACCCTGGGGCACGTGCACAATGCCCACAGTCACTCCGGCCACCGCATCCCCAAGCAGCCAGGCCCGCCAGCGGTAGTGGGGCAGCCAGCGTAGCGGGGGCAGCCGCGCCAGCAGCAGGCGCCACGCCCCGGGTCCGGAACAGGCGCGGGCCCACCGCCTCCACCGACTGAGCAGGCGGGGCCATCCAGGCTCCGCGAGTACCTCCGGCTCCTGCTCTGCGCCCCCGAAAAGCTGCTGGAACCGGGCCTCGGTGAGAGGTTCCCTGAGCTTGGCGCCCAGAGGGGACTTCATGTCGGCGGCCTCTCCGGTGCTTGAGCCGGTCCTAGAGCCCAGGAGCCCGCTCATTTTGCCCTTAGCCACCTCCAACTCCGCCCAATCTTAAATACCCCTCAACCGGCTAGCCTTGAGTCCCGCCTCCATGAAGTAGGATCCAATCCGGCCGGGAAGGCGTCCTCTCTTAGGGACCTTCTACTCGCAGGAGAGAGCGGCGGATGAGGGCGGGTGCATCTCTATATTACGGTAGGCGTTTCCTGAGCCATCCTGGGCCAGACCGCAAGCTCAGGAGACTGCATGGGGGTGGCTGTGGAAAGGTGTAGGGGACCAGAGAGAGAGAGGCCAAAAGACAAACGCCCTCAACACCCAACCCCCGCTCTTTACCACTCCTAAGCCTTCTCACTCTGCATCTTCACTCTGGGTTCCTTTCCAATCTGCACTTTGGGCCAAGACAGAAGCTGGCTCTTCTAGGGTGACTGGTCATTCCCAGAGCCTGTGCACTCCGCACCTGAGCAAGGAAGTGCAGCGTGGTTCCCACCCAGCTCCTCCTCCCCCCAAACCCCAATTCTCTTGGGGCACAGATTGTCCCCAAGAAAACATTAAAGGTTTCTGTTGGCCTCAGCAGTTTTACAAGCCATTGCGACGGGAAGCAGCTCCGCGTATTAGACTTGGATGGAATGACAGAGAACTCCCATCCCATCTCTTCAGGGAGAGGCTGTGCCTAAATCCCCAGTTCAGGGCCGCAGAGGAAAACCTGAACTGATAGGAAATTTTTATTTTTAGAAGCCAAAATACCTGAGGCACTATTTTTGACATTCAAGTGCAATTCCACAAAATAGGCATTCAAGAGCACATTTGTGGTTAAATTAAGTACAAAAGGGTCACCCACCCACCCACCTCATGCATCCCTATGTGTTCCCTAAAGAAATACAAAGAAAGGTTCTGAGCTCCAGAATCCTGCTCCATTTGCCCCCTCCCCCCCTCCATTCAAGAGACTCTTTAGCACTCCTCCCTATCACCCTCTGGTCCCTAGTTCCTGACCCCAAGACCCTGGGGCTGGGTTACAGTGAGGGTGCGTCTCCCCTCTTCAATTCCTCCTATTGTTCCCCAGAAGTCTTATCTGGGCTGTACATCCTGTCCCCCTCCTTAAAGGTCCCTCCCCTCATTGTCGTCCAGAGGGACCTCGGGCACACAGGGAGACTCCATCTCCTCCTCACACCCCCACCCCAGCAGCTTATTGTCTGCTTAGGAAGCCCAAGTACACATGACTAGGCCCAGGAGACGGATGGACACAGCAGACACACCGAAGCCTGAGCGCCCAGGACAGGGCATCTGGACATGGATCTCTGCACATTTGGCTCTCTCTGTCCCAAGGGCTCTCCCAAAAGTTGGGAGGTATGAAGACCCCTTTGGCCTCTCCATTCTTGGGTCTATGGCTTGAAGAGGAATCCATTCCTGCTCAGTAAGGACATGCCTTTTGACCTCCCAGAGCCAGAACGGGCCACAGCCCCCAGCATCCTCTCCACTTTCCCATTCTTCCTCATCTGAACAAGAAAGCCTCAGAAGAAAAGGTACATTGGGCATTTGGGTTTTGGAGGAGTGGTGGGAAGTCAGACTATACTGAAGTCTGGAGCAGAAGCCACATGGGAAGGAAAGAAGGGCTGGGTAAAGGGGAGATATATCAAAGATCTCGGGCTTGCCAGTGGCTCCAAGCCCCGGGTCTGCACTGAGAGATGCTGCAAGTGCAGGTGAGAGGCAAGGATAGCAATGTCTTTTATCTTACATCCTGTGCCCTTCTCTTTTCACCAGACCCCTCCTCAAGTTGACCTGTGAAGCCAGCTGAGATCTTCTGTATCACTTCACCCCACTCACCCCTTCCCTCTGCCAAGACAGCAGCCTCAATGATATAACAAAACCTTTATTCTCAGAAACAGAAACAAAAAAAATCAAAAACAAACCCAATCATTTCTATCTGGCCCTTGCCCCAGCCCTCCCACCCACCCACATATCCTCCTTCTGAGGGGACCTGTGATGCATGCATAGGGATGGGAGCTGACGGAACCTGTGTTCCTGGGGGCAGAAAGAAGTCCTTTTGAGTCTAGGTACCCTCCTCCAACTACTCCCAGCCTTGCCCACCCTCCAGACACACCAAGAGGGAGGAAATCTGGGTGGTGCAGAAGGATTGCCCTGACGTTCCTTGGGGAAGAGAGTGGCTGAGTCAGCACCACCCCCATGGCCTTCATCAGTTACAGCTCATCTTCATCCAACTTGGCAAGTCTGGCCTGGCAGGGAGGAGTGTTTGGAATTGGTGGAACTGGAGGAGAGTCACGAAGAGTCTGGGGGATGTCACTGAGGGCCTGAAGAAAAACTCAAGTTGGAGGATCGCAGAAGTTCAGGAATCCACCCTTACTCCTCTCTTTTCAGCATAAGCCCCTAGTGAAGTCACCTCCCGCCAGACACCTTAGATTATCTGAGACCGACAGTTAAAGTGGAGGGGGAAGGATAAGAGATGGGATATAGGAAGGAGCTGACCAACGGAAGGTGGTGGAACAGAGGATCCCAGAACAAGAGAGGCCCTCCCCATTCTACCCCTACAACCACAGAACACGGTTCCTCATACCTGTCTATCCAGGGGCAGGGGGGCTCTGGCCACCTCCCCTTTGGGTAACAGCAGCAGGGAAGGGAGAGAGCCATTGATGGGTGTGCACGTGCTGACCTGGGGCCGGTCTCCAGGCCGAATTCTCCCAGGGCTTCCCACCCCAGGCCCTCCTGGCCGCCCCAGGCTGCTGGTCTGGCTCTCACGTCTCTGGTACTCAATGGGTGACTGCAATGCTGGAGTAAAGAGAAGAACAAGAGGAGGGTTACAGCAGTGACAGGCCCTTTCTTTCAGAGCTCTGTTCAGGCCATCTTCCCATTTTGCCCTCCATAGGACTGTCATCCATGTAAATTGGACTGTAGGAGAGCCTGAGTTACCAAATCTTGAACTAGTAGTGTGGGCAAAGGGGAAAGGGAGGGTAGGGATGGGAGATAGGGTAGTGAGGGATTCAGGAGGTCAAAGCGCTAAGGGAGCATGTGGGGGAGGGAGGGCGAGCGTTTCACCATTGAGAAAGTCCCGCTGGCTCTCCAGGATCTGAGCCACTTGCTTGATCCAGGCCTGACTGACTACAGGGTCTGTGGTCTGCAGGACATAGCGCTGGATCCCACCCTCTGGTCCTCTGGAGGTCAGAGCAAAGCGGCAAGGGTCACCTTGGAGGCTCCCCTCCAGTCCGAGGCAGCTCACCTGGATTGGCAAATAGGAGATAGCGCCCCCAAATTCTTCAGGCCCTCTCTCTGATTCCTGCCCCCCTCCAATAAATCCAAGAGCCAGACATCCTCTCTGGGGCCTCATCTGATCCCAGGCAGACCCTTCCCTCATAGCCCTCTCCTACCTTGATGCTGCTCTTGTACACGTATCCAGGCTGAGTTCCACCGCGCACTCCTCCGCTCAGGGCCTCACTGAAGATGACAATTTGCTCAAAGAGGAAGACGCGCCGCTCTCGACCCCGGGAAGAAAGAAGCCCTCCAGTTTCAGTCTCTGTGACCCAGAATGTGTCCTGGCCCAAGAGCTTCCCCTGAGCAGTCAGTTTGCCCTAGAACCAAAGGACAATGGCCTTCAAGAAAACACAGGAAGAGAAAAGAGGCAACTCTCTGCTCCTCCCTCCTTCCCCTGACACTCCCAACCAACCATGGGGGCAGCATTAGGAAAGGGCAATTCCCCATAAGGACTCCCTGAGGATTCAGACTAGGGCAGAAGAGCACTGAGCCTCCAGTTTCCTCCTCCATCCCCATACCTCAAACCCCCGCAGCCTCCCCAGGGTCATCATGTCATTGCAGCGCTTGGGCACAAAGCACATGACTTCCACAGCTCGCTGGGATGCAAGTGAAGAGAGGAGAATTGTCATTGTTGGGGAAGAGGCCCCTTCCTTCAGACCATCTTTTGACACCCAACCAGCCTCCCCCTAAAAACCAGATAGCTCTGCACCACCCAGGCAGCTGGGTGAAACCAGGAGACTAAGCAGAGAAGGTATGTGTGGTGTGTCCTGGAAGATCTGGGGGTCCTCACCTCTAGCTCTTCAGTATCCACACCAGCTCTACTATAATACTTGAGAAAATCCTAAGACACAGAAAACACACGCTCAGGGAAGTCATAGGGATATCCTAGGATGCTCTCACCCCAAGAACACAGGTGAAGACCCCCAGGAAGTCTAGGGGGAGCCTTAGGAATCCTGGGGCATTGAATGAGGAAAGGGCTATCCCAACCAGCTTTGCACCCAGGGAACAGGTGGTCTTGACCTTGAGCAGCAGCTGGTATTTCATGATCCTCTGCACTGGTTTGATGAGGAGGTCACTGAGCTGCAGGCGGTGCCCCAACTGCTGCCGGAGCTCCTGGGGACAGGGACAGGGACAGGGTGCTAATGCAGCCTGGAAAGCCTGCTCATGCTGATTCTGCCCCTTTTTCCTCCAGGTGCCTCAGCCACTGACCTCAAAATAGCTGTCCCCAAATTCTGACACCACATGCTCTGATTTGGGCTTATTCTGACAGTATACTACATACATATGCAGCCGGCGCTCCTAAAGGATAAAATTTAAGAAAGAGCAGGATGGATGAGGAGGGAGAGCCCATCTTCAGGGAGCCCCGCCCACCCCGAAACCCCTCCCACCCCACCCTCTCAAGCCTCACGTGTTTGATGAATAGCTGAGCCAGCCAATCAAGATCCTTTAAACACCGCTGCAGCTCCCCCAGGAAATAGCTGGAAAGGTCGGCAGAAAAAACAGGTAGGTCAAATACTCTGACCCCTGCAACCTAGGGCTCTCTGCCTTAGTGGTGCTCCCCATGAAGCCTCTCCAAACATGCCTCAGGCAACAACAGGCCCATGGGTGGGACACAGAGGCACCGGACAAATGCCCCTTCCTCTTGTTCTCAGGGCTCCACCACTCACTCTCTATGCCATTCATAGATTTGCTGGATGTTTCCAAACACAATCCTGTCACGACCTCGAAGACTCTCCGGTACCCCCTGAGCAGCCATGGTGGCCATGTAACCCTGTGGGAAGGTTGAGGTGGGAGCAGAGGTGTGGGAACCAGCCCTGGTGGGAACTCCCCATCCCCAAGAAGTCCAAAATATAAGGGGCATCAAGGTATCTCTTAAAATTAGCCCTGGGCAGAGGGAAAGGGCTGGGCAGGGGTTGGGAAGGGAAAAGGGAGCTACCTCCACAATCTGTCCCAAGTCGTCCACATACATTTTCTCTGTCTCTACCAGTTCATTGAGGACATACCTGGAGAGAAAGCAGGAGTTCATTCCTTGGGTTAGCCACTTCCTCCCTCCTGGACTAGAAGCCCTTTCATTACCACAATCAACCTCAGAGGAAATTCCAAGTCTCAAATCTAAATGTGAGGGGCAGTCCTCTGGAAGTTGAACAGCGAGCGGGCAGAGTGTGTGGATACTTACATACTCCTTTCCAGAGCCTTCTTTTTCTGTTCCTCCTCACTCTCCAGGACTTGGGACAAAGTCTCCTCCTCAGGTGGCTGGAAGGAAGGAACATCTTAGAATAAGCAAATGAGTGAGGGGCGCCACCCCAGACCCACTTCTTCATACCTTCGTCTGATCTTTGGGGCCTTCCAACAGTGTGGTCAGTAGGGTCAATTCTGGCAGTTCCTCTCCTCTGGCTAGAGCTGGTTCCAGCACCCAGTTCTGGGAACCAAATATCAAGTGTCAGACATCAGGAACAGTAGCTGTGTCTCCCTAATGACAAATAGATTCCTCTCCCAGTGTCCTTCATGGATGTCCTACATGCTTCTGTGAAACTCCCTGCTCACCTCATATGGTCCAGCCTGGCCACCATCTGCCTCAGTTTCCACAGTAAGACAATGTTTGGAGTGATCCAACCATCTTCTCAGGCCACCGACTGGCCCTGGAGGGCCAGGGGAACAGGGGCCAGAGCTGTGCCCAGAGCTGTGGCCAGAAGGGGCAGCAAAACCCGATGCAGCTGAAGCTGAGATACTCCCCTCACTGCCAGCAATGGAATAGGATTCTAATAGGGTGGGAAGAAAGAAAGGGTATGATAGATATTGCTCCAGCTCCAGACTCAGGGTCCCTAGGAAGCTCCCAGAATCTCCTCTATGCTACTCAGCTCCTGTCCCCCCGGGTGCACTCTGTTGCCATCCTCCTTTGAGTTGGCCAGGATTGAAAATTTCACCAGGGCCTCCTTGGGAGGAAGGACAGTAAACACATGGCTCCCAGGCCTGGAACCCCCAGTAACATGTGTAGGTTCTCCCATATCTTGAGCATGGCACGGGGTGGGGGTGGGGCAGCCATATGGGCAGAGACTGGAAGCTGGGGGTGGCCATCTGCTCTCCTACAACCCTCCCCCTTCCAATGAGTACAGACCATTCTCTGAGAAAGGGGTGGTGAAGAACTAAGATCATCTGCCACCCCTAGACCCCTCCTCCCCCAACTGCAGTAATCTCTACAAAAAAGAAAAAACTTCTGCAGCCCACCTCCCCAACATGCACAAAGCCAACAGAGGGGCAAGTGAGGAGAGGTCACCAGGGCTATTGTGGGCCTGGGCTCAGGGACAGAGCAGCTGCAATTTTTGAGAAAGCTCCTGGTAGACCCCTCATTCCTCATTCATCCATCCCCCTGTCCCTCTTCAGAGATGAAGTATATTCTCAGCAAAAGGATCTCGGGGAAGATGCGATTCTAGGCCTAAGGGAACTGTGGATGGGTTCTCCTCATATCCAGTTGACTACAGAAAAGAGAGAAGAATCCCCTGCCCTTTCCCCAATTTCCTTGAACTAATAGAAATTTGGAGGCAGAAGAGCTTAGAGATCATCTATTAAGTCACTTTCCTGGAAAACACAGGTACAGTCTCCAGCTTCTAAATCCCTAGGGCCAGGGCAAGCAGAAGTCCTGAACCCTCAGCCCGCCCGCCCCTGACACAGTGAGCCCTGGAGACCTCGCACTCACCACGCACCCCCCCGGCGATGCAGCAGCCGCATTTTGCCAGCACTTTTCGGATCACATGGGGACAGGCACAGCGACCCCCCTTGTGTCCCCCCCGCATGGCGCCCGGGCCCCCCCGCGCCCCCCACCCGGGCCGGCCATGCAGGGGGAATCACGGGGGGGCGGGGCGGGGACGGCGCAGCGCGCACACCCCCCCTCCCTCCTACCCCGCTCCAGGCTGGGGGAGGAGGGGAGGGAGGGAACGGGGAGGGGGCGTCCAGGGGGAGGCGGAAGTCTGGGCTGGAGGAGGGATGGGGGCTCTGCAGAGAGGGCGGCGCGGGCCCCGCCAGCGGAGCTGAGCGGGGAGGGCTTCCGGAACCCTGTCGCTGCGGGGCCCAGGGTCCAGATGTCCAATGGGTAGGGGGAGGCTGGGCCGGGATGCGGCAGCCGCCCCAGCTCCGTCTCCGGCCTCGGGGGTTGGGGGTGGTTCTAGGCCCGGGCAGGGGAGCAGGCAGGGGCCGACTCCCCGAGTCACTGGCGCTGCGTGGGTCTCGGTGGAGCGGCAAGCGGAATAACAGGCCCCGCCGCGGTGCTGCCGCGGGGAGGGACCTCTGCGGCCCAGCTCCTCCCTCTTCCTCCGATTCCCTCTTGTGCCTGTGCGGGGTTGCCGCCCCAGTTCCCCCTCCCCCAGGCCCCACCACGTTCCCACTCCACGTCCTCAGCGCCTCGGCCCCTCCTCCGCAGCCCGGACTCCCCGCCCTGGGCCCCCCTCCCTCTTTCTCCCGCTCTGATTGCCTAGTGCCGGGGTGGGGTCTATCCGGTTGTCCCCGCGGCCTCTGCGGTGGAGAAGGGCTCTGTGGATGCTGCCTTAGCCTGTGCGAAGATGTCCTTCCTTGGTCGGAGCTGTCCCTAGCCGCACAGGGCTGGAATAGGATCCCCCATAGTGATGCGTGAACTGGGAGCTCTTTGCGGGGAACACAGCCCAGGTGCCGCCCTTTCTCCCGACCCTTCTTCCCTCCAGGCCCCAGGACTCCAGCCGAAGCTAGTCACCAATTAAGGCGAAGTCCTGGAGCCTGGGCTGGCAAGGGGCCAGGGGTGGGGCGCGGGGACACTTCGCCTCCGGGGGCTCGGGACCGGCTGAGTGGGGGACACACAACAGACTCGAGGGCGAGGAGAAGCGTGGCACCGCGATTAAATGGGTCTCATGCAAATAAGATGCGAATCTGGATGCTAATAAGAGCATTTTTTGAATTCGCCACTTTATGCAAGATGACAAAATGTGCCCCACCCCATCGCCAGCTTCTTACCCGACAGCGGAGCCCAAGCCAGGACCTCACGTTCGCGCTCCCCTCTCTGATCCCCCTCCATACAGGCTGACTCTGGCTCGGTCCCGTCCGGTCCTAGGGGGCTTCTCTTCGGGGGAGGGATATGAAAATCGTAAGGACCCCTCCCTTCAAGTCCAGCCTTGACCTCCCCATTCCTCCTGCTGTCAAAATCCACATTATAAAGGGGTCGCCAAGGCTGGAGTGGAAAGAACGGTTCGCCCAGAACGTGGCTGTGGCCCTCTTAATGGAACTCCTGGATTCCTGCGAGTGCCCCGCAGAATTCTTTTCTGAGGGTAAATTGAGTTGCTGGGTGCAGCCGTCCTGGAGACCCCTAAAGATCCTGAACCCCATCAAAGTCGCCCTTTCTTACCCCCTCTTGCTCAGGTAGGGCGCATGCACGCAGCATGCCCCCCATAACCCCCAGTATCCGGTCAGTGCGGGCAGGGGCGGGGCGGTCCGGGGGCTTCATGCTGGACCCCTACCCAGCTCCAAGTTTCAGGGCCGAGGGGGCACGGAAGCTAGGGGGCTCTGAAGCCTGCGTGCGTCCGGGGAGTTGCTGCGGCGGAATCCGCCTCCTGCCCGGCTCCGCCCCTACTCCCACCCCAGCCAAACTTTTCAAAAGGGGTAGGGTTGTTCCTTCCTACAACTGTAGTTCAACAACAAACCCCTCTTCATCCTGATTCCAAAGTCAAAGCGTTAACCAGGGCTTCACAGTGTTACTGTGGAGCCCACTAAGTACACGCCTGTTTGCACAGGCCCGCTGCAGGAAGAGACAGGGGAGGCCCTCGGGGATTTCCTGATCACCACCCCTTCCCCCTTTTCAGCAGGTCGTGCTCCCACCCCACCACCACCACGTCCACAGAACAGATCGGGTGTGGCGTACAGAGTTGCATATTTTACTTTATTTTTATTAAATTAAAAGCTACAGTCTGGCAGCGATTCCAGAACAGGATAAGGAGGCTCCTTATAGGGGGACAGAGAAGAGCAGGAGAAAGACTGACAGAAACAGAGACATGGGAAAGGACAAGGTTAAGGTAGAAGGGGAATTGTTTCTGATGAACACACCCAGCTGGCTCCATGGAGGACGCACATCAGCTGGATTCCCCCTCCCCTGCAGAGGTTCAGCAGGGGGAGGGGGGGGGCTGTGATCAAGAGACCCTCCTCTCTCCACCCAGGTCCTTTCTCAGCTTAGTCACTGGAGCACAGCACATACCAGAAAAAGCCAAGGGCAACGCAAGGGGCAGGAAGACTGGGCATATGTACAAGGGGAGGAGAGAAGCAGAGCCTTTGACATTAGCTGTCAGAAGGGAGTGGCCCACACTGCACTGAAGCACTTGGCCTATGGGGGACAGGGGAAGGGATTGCCCCCTCCCTCTCTGAACTCCATCCCTAGTCAGACAGGTCCCCAACTCTGTGGTGTGGGGGGGCATAGGGAGAGAGGAGAACAGAGGCTTTCATTGGGTCCTAGTGGAAGAGAATGGCAGGGGCCTTGGCAAAGATGTCCTTCAGTCATCCGTGATACCCTTGGCTCTCAGCTCCTCTTGCACCCGGGTCAGGTAGGTGGGGTCCGGGTACCCAAACCTGGGAACAAAGAGAAAGGAGGGTCAGGGTTAGCTGTTCAGCTTTACTCGTATTACCCTCACACTCCCCCTCATTCTAGGTGCCCCATTGTTGCCCCTCTCCTCCTCCCCTAAGGCACTCCAAACCGAAGACCACTTAGCCCAGGTCTACTTATTTCTGTAGGGTAAGCTGGTTACACTAGGACCAGGTTGAATGTAGGAGAAGCTGGGATGGAAGAAGTGGTTGAATAGTTTGAGGGTAGTCCTTTCCAGTTAGGAGGCTCCCAGAAAGAGTGGGTAGATGTTCCCTCAGTGAAAATGGACAGAAGGGGAGGAGCCAAGGGAAGGGAAATGAAGGAGTGTCGCACAGCTGCGGTCCCCCGGTGCAGCTGGTCTTGTGGTGGATGTCGTTCCAGGTGATGACATTCGGTCTCCCTGTGGTCATGGACGTGCCGATAGTGAAGGTGAGACGCTGGTCAAAAGCCTTGCGGAACAGGGTCAGCACCTTGTTGCCCTCAGGGCAGTCCGGGAGGTAGGCCACCCGTGTGGTGCCAGGATACCGAACTCCTGGGTTTGGGTGTTCAGCCTGGGAGGAGGGGGAAGCAAAGTGGGCAGTGAGCAGCTGGGCATCTTAAGCCATGATGCCAACGGAAGGTCATCCTGGCCAGCCTCTGACTACACCCCCAGCTAATGCTGACAGCAGTGATAGCTGACAGCCTTTCAGGGAAGGAGACTAGGGTCTGGGCAATAGGAGCCTGTTTCTGGACAATATCCTTATTGTTAAGCGGTTCATTCTCCCCATCTCAATCGCTCAAGTCTCAATTCCACAACAAATGGATTCTCAGAAGTGACAGAAGGTAGCTGGTCCTGACTCTCTAGAAAACTCAGCAGAAATGTGAAGACTGAGAATAATTTATCTTTCAGCCTTCCCTTCTCCACCTGAAAACACTCCCAAATCCTTCTTCCACTGTCTAACCTATTCCATTTTTCCTACTACTCTTATTTGGAGCTACCTCATCCCTCTGCAAGGCAGAACTGGAAATTATTCTTTGTCAAGCAGGAAGACACCTGTAGGCTCTTGAACCTTCCTGGTTTAAACTTCCACTGTCATCAAGGTTTTCCTCTCTCTGAAACCTGGAATGGAGTAACACTCCCAGCTCTGTTAGGAGGGTCAGATCCCTTCCTGCCTTCACCTGAGCCACCATCTCCACTCTCCACAGAATTCACCTCTGCCAAGAATAGGTGTTGATATCCAAGTCCATCAAGGAAACAGTATGAAATTTCTTCTTGTCATATTTGACTTTCATGTGTGCTTTGGGGTCATGGGAATAGAAAAGTTGGGCCTCAAGGGGACCTCCTAGCTCCAGGGCACTTAATGGGAGGGCATACTGGGAACCAACACACTCACCCTTCCCCAGCTTTCCTGGGTCAGAGCATAAGCTTAGGGTAAAAACCAAATGGTAAGAGCAGGCCACAGTCTCCTTACCCCCTGGACACCGGGCGGGAAGACGTACTGGATGACGATGGTGCCATACTTCTCATAGCTGGGAAGCAGGAGTGTGGCATCCTTAGAGACCAGCATCCGCCCATTCTGGGGCTGATTGCCCACCAGCTGCCCGTAGAAGCGGCCGCACATGGGGCAGGCCTTTTTCACCTGCAGGGCCCGGGTGATGCAGCCCTCACAGAATGAGTGCCGGCACTTCTCCAATGTCTTGGCATTCTGGATCTCCCCCAGACAGATGGGGCAGGTGCTCTCCTGCTCTTCTGCCTCCTCCCGGAGGCGGGGGGGAAGTGGCGGGGGCAGGGGAGGGGGAGGAGGGGGAAGACCCCGTGCCCCTGGGGGCAGGAGTGGGGCTGCTCGGAGAGGGGGTGGGCCGGGGCGGTGCAGCTCAGGGTGCTCCCCACCCCCCCCCAAAGCCAGGCAGCCTATAAGCTCCCCCTGCCTCTGAGCTTTCTTCAGCTCTTTCTCTGCCTCCTTTAGCAGCCCCTTGAGAGCCTTCCGGGCCAGGTAGAGCCCATTGGGAGGGGCCGGGGGAGGGCCCTGTGGGGAAAGCTGGAGAACATAGATGTCAGAAGTCTCGCCATCTATGAGGATGGACACACGATGCTCCTCCCGAAGCCGGGCCAGCCGGGCTGGGGTCTCCTTGCTCAGGAAGTCCCACACAGGCTTGGAGACAGTCACTTTGTTCTTGCAGGTGCCTCCACAGGCTGCCATTCTGGACAGGACGAACGACACTGCCCCCAGGGTGAAAGGGACTCTCAGAGGGGAGGAGGGCGTCCCCATCTGACCAATAGCAATGCCTCCTACTTCAGGCTCCTTTCCAAACCTCTATTACCTCTACTCTCTCAAAGTCCAATCTCCAGCTCTTCCCCCAAGTTCATCTTCTATCTCCTCTTCCCTTTCAAACCCCAGCACCAACAGAAGAGCAAGAAAGCTTCCATAGTATTGCTGTTCTCATCTAAGCCAATCGTCAGTCTTGGTTCTCATTCCACTCCTCCCAAGATCACAGGAACAACCTGCCCCTCCCCCTCCCTGGGTGGAAACTGGGTTCTGTAAAAAGGAAGGAGACTTTTTGACCCTCCTTTTTGCTCACTTTGATCCTGAAGAGCTTAGAAATGGCATGCAGGCTCTTTCTCTGTCCCTGCTCCCTACTTGTAGGTGGTGTGACCTGGTGGGTTGACAGGAAAAGGAGGGTAAGTGAGAAACCCCTTTCCCTATTCCCATGTGCCCCAACCCAGCATCCCACACAACACAGATGGGAACCTCAGTGTACATTATTGGGAATGGGATTACTTGGAATGGAGGAAGCCAATTTAAAGGTGAAAGCTGAGGTTCCCGCAGGAGACAAATACCTGGAAAGCCCATGGGCGATGACAGCAGCAGAAATCCCTCTATTGTCACACTCAGCTGACCAGGACTGAGGAGAGGGGGGAGGGTAAAGGGTTATGATGACAAACGTTACCATTTTCCCCAGTCTAAGCAGAAACAAAACAAAAACTTCCATTTCCTCTCCTCTTATTCAGAATTCCTTCACCAGCCTCTCCCCAAGCTGTTAAAGAAGGAATTTCAACATGCTAACTTTTTTCTTCCCCAGCTCTGAGGCTCTCAAGAGAGTCTAGAGCACAGAGAAGTCAGGAAATGAAAAGCCCACACAGATGAAGGTCTTTCTTGCCACCTCCCTCAGATCACATGGACAAAAATATTTCCTATGCTCCCCAACTCAACCTGCTCCACATTCCCAAATAATTCAGCCCCTATTGCTGGGAAGCCTTTCTTAGCAAAATCAGTCCCTCTGCTGAAGTCTGTTTGGAATGCAAACTAAGTGGCAGTAGCCCCTGCAATAACAGTTCTCCCTGTCACCTTTTAAACCCAGCCTGTCAGCAACCTAGACTGCATTTAGGGAGAGGTGGGCTCCCACAGAGGCTCTGCCAGAGGAGTCTTGGAGGTTTCCCCTGGGTCTTGTCATGTTCAGCTACAGAGCTGTCCCTATAACACTTCCAAAAGCAACTCAAATAGAAAGAGGGGCCATTAGTGTGACCTCAATTTCTTGCCTGATCCCAAGGGGAGTGGCTCTCCATTTGTGCCTCCATCATAGACCCCTCCAGGCCAGATGCACCTCGAGATTCAAAGTGAAACTGGAACCCTAGAGCCTCAGCTCATTCTGTCTATCCAGGTGAAACACCCTCCACCCCCACATCATTGGGAATCCAGGACCTAGGTGCCCTTAGCTCCAAGTCCTTCCAGGCACAGGAAAGGGAGGCGGGGCCACCGTTTATGCTAGGTCTCTGATTCCTCCGGGGCAACCCAGGCCGGACACCGGGCCAGTCCCTCCCTCCAGACAGGGACTGGAGGCAGGGGCATTAGGAAGGGCAAGTGTCCCTGGGGGCAACAACGGAGGCTGCTCCACCCCTCCCCCCCGGACCTCCTGCAAGACCCGACCCGGAACCAACTCCCCACGCCCCCTCTCGCGGAGCCCCCGGAGCCCCACCGCTGGGTACGGGTGCATGTCGGCTGGTCGCGGTCCCCAGAACCCCCGAATGAAGGCCAAGGCTGGAGAATGACAGAGGATCCGCCGGGCGTGGAGGGGACCCCAGAGCCGCGCGCGCGCGCGCGCGCGCAGGGAAGAGGCGGAGGAGGGGGCACAAGGGCAGCGGGAGAGCGCGTGGGGGGTTCGAGCGGGGTCCAGGGGGCGCACGGTGGGTGTGGGGGGCGCTGGGCTCACCTACCTCCCGTCAGCGCCGCCATTGCCGGTCACATGACTGAGGCTGTTGCTGGGATGACGGCCTGGGCCTTAGCAACAAGGGGAGGGGGGAGACCCTGAGAAGGTGGGGGTAGTGTGCGAGGAGTGCAGACTGGAAGAAAGGGAAGGAGGACTGCATCCCCTTCCCCCTCCCAAGTGACAGTCACGGTTTCCTTTGACCCCTTCTATCCATAAGATCCTGCCCTTCCTCCCCAAAACAAAAATGGAGGCGCCCTTGCAGTCTTCTGAGGGAGGGAGTGGCGCCATGGAACTGAGGGTAGGAGGTTAGAGCCCTCAGAGACGCCGCCTTTCACGCTACCCACGCCTGGAGGAGCCCTCTCCCCTTTCTTTCCGACAGCTGCCTGGGCGCTGCTAGTTAGTAGCCAGTGAGGAGTGTCGGTCTAGGTATATGGGGAAGAGGGGGCAATTTTTTGTGATCCTTGTGCTAGAAGGGCCTTTGAGAAATAATATAAGATGAGGAGTCATAGTGGAAAGGAAAGCATTAGATCTGAAATATAAACCCCAGGACTAAGCAATTTCAATCCCTTCCCTCATTTCTTGCCTATTGCCAGATTGTGACCCCATCACCAGTCCCAGATGAGTATTGGTGCCTGATTGTTCTTCCCACAAACAGGGAAACAGGTTGGTGCAGAATGGGAATTGAATACGTTTTTGGTTTTTTTTTTAAGTGCCTTGGGGTGGTGGTCGTGTCATGTCTGTGGTTCAAATAGAATTAAAAACTCTCAAACGAAACAAAAAGCTCTGCTCAGTTCTGCTTCCCACATCAGAGTAATCTCCACCACTCCACCCCCAGTCCAACTTACTTCCCTGGGGCCACATCAAGCCAGGTTTTTCTACCGGCCAAGCAGTACTGGATCTCCCGGACTGGCAACTACCTCTGTCCACCCCTTTCTTCACTCACCTTCTGGGCTGGAGATTTGGTCACTCTTTTTCACTTTCCCAGGACTCTGCTGTACTCTTTATGCCCTCCAGGCAGAGAACATCTTTCCCAGGAAGCCTGGGGGAACACTGAATTCCTTCTCTTTTAGCTCTTGGGCTGAGACTCACTGTAGCTTTTACAGAGTTGGAGTTGTGACTAAGCCCAGAACCCTGGGGGGAAGAGAGAGTGGTAGGGGAAGCCAGGATGGCTTAGTGGGCTAAGCGCTCACTTTGCAGCCCCGGGGACTGAGGATCGAATCCTGGTCCCGGCCTGTGCAGACCCATATGCTGAACTGGGGAGTGCCCCCAGTTCGGTTCTCACAGGGGCAAGACCCCAGCCCAGTTCCTGCCCTGTGCAGCCCTGCACCCATCTGTGGAATGAAACTATGGAAAAACCAATGATGTGCAACTATGGAGACTGTTCTGAGCCCTCCCCTCTTCTCTCTGTATCTCTCTCTCTGTCAAAAACAATAAAAATAAATCTAAAAAAAAAAAAAAAAAAAGAAGAGAGGTGGCATCTGAGTCCTCCCTGGCCCCCCTATAGCTGATTTGTCATAAATTTGGAGACTAAGTTTTCATTACCATGCACAACTGTCACAAACGTTAAGTCCACAGCCATCTATCTAGAAATCCACACCTGTAGTCAGAGTCCCTTAAAGATCAGAATTCCTCATCTGGTTCCTGCACACCTAAGCACAGGTTTCTTTAGAAGAGGAATAAAATAAAAATTTTTTTAAAAAAAGCATTTTTGTGAAGGAATTTGGATTCAACAATTTAATTTCTATATAGTGACAGCAATAGGAATAAATACACATGATCTTTCATATTAATTAAAAGAAAAAAGATGAAAATCAGAAGCAACAAATGAAAAAGACCATACTGCTCATGATACATCAACCACATGGTCAGAAAACCCATTTTTAAAGAACAGCAGTTGCTGGTGTCATGAAGTTTTATTGCATTCAACAGGAGGAAAGAAAGATAGTTGGAATGAAAAATATCCATCAGGCTCCGGGCAGGAAGGTATCATAGGGGCTCCAATCCTTAACTGGGAACTCTTTTTGTTACTTTCTTTGGAGCAGAAGACGGAGGAGAGAAAGGAATTCTTCTTTGTGACCTTGTAACTTCTTGTGAGACTGATCAGTCCAGCCAAATACAGAGCAAAGAATCTTTGTATCCCCACATACCAGCTGCTGGTGCTCATCTGCCCATCTTTATGTTAAAAAACAAAAAGTAGAGGTCTCAAGGGGTTTGGAGGATAGCAAGAATGGCTGTCTTAGCCCCAAAGGCATTGGCAGGCGGGGAGGACACTATCTGGGTTCATGATGTTCCTCTGAGAACATCATGCATTAACTCAACTATCTTTGGAAGGGGCCGAGAGATTGAGTTATGGCTCCGACTCCTGTCTGGGGGTGGAGAGCGAAGATGACAAAGGAGGGCATCTGTCCCCTGGGAAACACAGTAGTGATATAAGATGGGACAGAAGAGAACAGCATAACAAATCCAACTGGGAAAAGGGTTTGAGAATGGGTGGGAAAAGGAAGTATGCTAGGAACACACTCCAGAGGTTCCCATAATTGAGACCTCCATCTTCTTGAAATGACCAACATTGACCCAGGCAGAGATATTCCCTTCTCCTGGGAATAAAACCTCAGGGATGGCCAGACATGAAAAAAGAAAATTTAACATGGGAATAAACCTTAACCCCTGGTCCATCATCCCAGCCTCCAGAACTGGCCATACCCCCGCTGAAGGGTTCCAGTACCCGGAAGGTTGTGAAGTCCTGGGCAAGAGCAGCAAAAGTCAAACATCTTCACCCAGGCATGAATACTTTGGCCATACATCTCTGGGCTCCTGCACCCAGAAGTACAGGGGTGAGCATAGAAGTGGGGTGAGAGAAGACTGGCGAGTAGTCAATCCTTGAGAGAGACCTCCAGTTCCCTGTGTAATCACAATAGTCCTTTAGATCCCACCTGTATGAGGTGTCAGCCTGCTGACCACTCTCCACCTGACCTCTGTGTGTAAGACTGGCCATATCCCATCATGTGTGTGCATTTTTGCACCTACATCTGTAGTACCATGAAAGTCTTCCATCCCAGGGCCTACTGGAAGGAAGCACGCCATAGTGAGTTCTATAAAGTTATCAGCAAAATTCAGATACTCTTAGTTCATCCCACATAGCAAAGTGCATCCAGAGTAGTTTCTTGAGCCATGTCCACTGTCCACTCAGGTCCTGAAGATGGCAAACACCCCCTTTCCCCAGCTCCTCCTATGTTATAGAAACAACAGAACATTTTCCAAAGATCAAGGCACTTGGGAGAGAGTCACAGTAACACTCTAATGAAGCAAGAAGACTTGTTGGAGGAGTGGGAGAGAGGGAAGAAAACTGGACAAAGGGAATAAAGGGTGACATATTTCTGAGGGCCAGGAAGAGCCTACTCAACAAAACTGTTATTTGGATAGGAGGAACCTGTAGCATGAATTTAGCGAAGAGGAAGAGAAGTAATGGCCCAAATATCCACAATTCCCCCAAACCTCTCAGAACCCCACCACCTTGAACACAAAGCAGCAGTCACCATGGAGTATCTTAAGCAAAGATGTTGGTAATAAAATCCAGGAATCGCTTAGCATACTGCTCAGGATGGACAGTAGAGATCTCTGCCCCAGCCTGTGAAGAGATATGAAATATGGTATAAGATCACCCCATGACTCTTCCATTCTCCATTCCACTCCACATCATTTCCATACCCAACCCTTCATCCTTTTGCCACTCCACTGCTCTGGCACAAGAGGATCTCTTCCCAAAGAACAGTCAAGACAGGAAAGGAAAGGCCCTGGGGAACCCTCACCCCATGCTTGACAGTTTTGGCTGCATGAGCTGCTTTCTTCTTGGCATCATACTGTGTCAGGATGTCTATGAGGCCCATGAAATACACCTCCTTCTGGGGGGCCCCTGGGGAGAGTAAGCAGCAATGAAGAGCAAGTATAGTCCCAATTCCCTCTCCCAGGAACCAGTCAGATCTGTTTTGAAAGGCTAACCAGACTCTCCACCCACCAACCTGGTTTCCATCCCCCAAGGACTACCCTCCCCACCCTTAAAATTTCCAGAATCTCTCTCACCCTCAGCACTCCGGATGGCGTAGACATCAATGAAGGATTCAAACTCTCCAGGGCCCAGGGGCCGATGGGAATGGATGTAGCCACCAATACCCTCGGGGGAGGTGCCATAGGAGCCCACCAGAATTGGAGGTCCAGTCAGGCCACAGTCCCCATCCCCCTCTGACTCCTCCTCCCGCACAGGCCCCTCCTCCTCTGGTTCAGAGCCCCGAACAATGTCGTGGATGCCCAGCAGAAGGCTGTAATCCATGATCTTCAGCTGCACAAGAAACTGAGACCCACCGACAAATCAGACACCCCAGATCTCCCTCCCTACTCCCAGGTACCACCCTTTCACCTCTACCCCTGAATTTCTGGGGCCCTCCTGGGGAAAAGAAGTATAAAAATTTAGGGTTGGGAGAATACCATTGTCCTTTAGTACCTAAATGTCCTGGTGTCTAAGATCATTCTTTAAGCTCATTCTTGCCACCTCCTCCATGGGTCACCTCTAGGGGGTTTTCATGTCCCATACTCAACTCCTCAACATGCAGAGAACCCAAAGAATAAAGAGAAGGAGTGGAGCTCACCCATATAGTGAATGGAGTGATAATTGCCCAGAGGGGAGCAAAAAACAGAAACAAAGCCATTTCCCAGAGCACCCCAATCATCACCTCCACATCTCTCTTTAGCTTCTCTAGAAATATTTTCTTCTCCTCTTCACCAATATAAACTTTTTGGTTCTTGTTGAGAAAGTCCATATCCTTAAGGGTAGGCAATTCTTTAACCTGAGAATAGGTAAAGGGATATCTTGGAAACATAACTCTTCCCTTGAAGTCTCCGAGAACCCTACTCCATCTAGGACTTTGTCTCTAACTCAGTGACCTCTAGGAGAGAGATATCTTAACAGCCCCTATCTCATCCGACTCCTCACGGGATGTTGCCGCAAAGTCTGTTCTCACTTCTAGTGGCTTCCCCCAGACTAAGTCACTGCAGCTGTACCCCAAATCACATCCCCCTACTTTCTGCTTATGGTGTTCATCAAGGTTCTCCATGCCAATATTTTTCTTCTTCTTAAGCAAAAATAGGGGATGCTGGGATGGCTCAGCCCCGAGGTCCAAGGATCGAATCCCAGCCCTGGCTCGTGCAGACCCATATGCTGAACTGGGTGTGCTCCAAGTTCAGTTCTTGCCAGGGCCCAAGCAGGAAGCCCCAGGCTCGGTTCCTGCCCTGTGCAGCCCCACGCCCACCTGCGGAGTGAAACTATGCCAAAAACTGATGATGTACAACTATGGAGACTGCTCTGGGCCCTTCCCCTTCTGTCTGTCTGTCTCTCTCTCTGTAAAAAAAAAAAAAAAATCATTAAAAATAAATCTTTAAGTAAAAATAGCTGCTTAACTAGGAGAGCCAGAGTGGGAGGTGGAGGGCAAGCATTTTGCTCTTCAAATCTGACATCCTCACCCATACTCAAATCTTCCAAATGGAATAACCCATGCCTGTTACAAAGCAGCTGTGCCCACTACCCCTTCCACACAACCCCTGGATTGATACATGTTTACATCTCTCTTCTTGTCAGGGGTTTAAGAGAAGAATAAATAACAGGTAATCCCTGCCTCTTTACCATAAGATGATCCCTTTCATCTGCCCTCCCTATCCCTCACCCTAAAATTAGTATCACCTTTTCCTTATCGCTGGCTTCCCGGGACACTAGGGAGCCCTGTGGAGAGAAACCCAAAGACCAAGTCAGCAGAAGTGGTGTACAGAACAGTCAAGATCCAGCTCCTAAGATGAGTACTCAAACCCACAGCCTTCTTTCCTTTAAAATGAATCATCTAGCCCCTTCCCAGGCCCTTCTCCACTCTCAGGATATCAGGAGCCTCCCCCTCCACCCTAGCTATCCTCTCCTTACCTTGAGGTCATACTTCCTGTGCACAGGAAGACGGTGGCTAAACATGTTGCGCATCACAAGCATGTAGCTGTCTTCATTGTCCACACTGACTCGGTACATGCCCAGGAACTGGGGCAGCAGCGTGTTGCCATGGCACTTCACAATGTACTGCAACAGAAGAGAAGGAGGAATGGGGAGAGGCTGAGCAGCAGACACACAAACAGCCCAGGGATGAGCATTCAATCACTACCATTCCTGAGTGGGCAGAAAACTTCAAGAGATTACAAGGTCAAAAGTGGTGGGAACTTTCTAAAGATGCCCCTGGTTATCCCAGCAGTTTTTGAATTCTCATCTCCTCTGATTAATTAATTTGCATACTGGCTCAATTTTAAAGTGCCTCTCTCATTTCATAATTATTTTTCTAGATGGGGAATATAGGTGTTATTTGTTATCTTTATTTTAGACCCTCTTATTATATATACTGTGTTTCCCAGGGGGACAGAACCAGATGCTCACAGAACCAGAATTAGGAATTATATGTGTTCATCAACAAACTGATTTTTATTTAGACCAATGTTTCTTTTTTATTTTAAAGATTTATTTTTATTGGTTTTTGACAGACAGAGAGACAGATAGACAGAGAAAGAGAGAAGGGGGAGGGCCCAGAGCAGTCTCCATAGTTGACATTAGTTTTCCATATAGTTTCACTCCACAGGTGGGTGTGGGGCTTGCGCAGGGCAGGAACTGGGCCAGGGGCTCCCACATAGGCCCCGGCAAGAACTGAACTGGGGGCACACCCCAGTTCAGCACATGGGTCCACATGGGCCGGAGCCAGGATTCAATCCCTGGTCTCCGGGGCTGCAAAGCGAGCGCTCAACCCGCTGAGCTATCCCAGCTTCCCCCAATGTTTCTTGGTGGGCTAGATTCCCATAGTAAAAGTGTTTGCATGATGGCCTATAATTTGGATTCTTAAATAATTATTCCCCTTTCAATGTTCCCATCTCTCTCTCCCTCTGTATTGCTGCCTACTTCTCTTCAGAGCCAACCTTCTCAGAAAAATAGTCAGCAATTAATCCATTTCCTATCTCTTATTTACACCTCAACCCATTAGAACACTTCTGATTCCCCTCTCTGTCCTCAAATCCTGTATGGAATAAAGCAGGGCATAAATAATTAAAAGTGTTCGTTGACCCTTAGTCTTCATGGGCTCTTTTCTCTAATTGCTCCTTATGGTTCTTTTCTCAACCTTCTTTTCATCTTATTCCACACTTTCATTCCATAATCTTATGTATACACATGGCTTTAATCGCCACCTCTTCACCTATAATTCTCAAATCCAGACTCCTACTCTACTCTTCTTTCCTGAACTCCATCCCTTAACCACTTAGTGGACATTGATGTATGAACTGCAGAAACCCCAAACTCATCATGTCTAAACCAGACTGTCTTCCTCCCAAAACCCATTTCTTTTTCTGCTTCTCAGCTGTTGGTGAAAGGAACCCCAGTTACCCCTAACTAGGAATTTGGAGGCACCTTTGCCTTAATTCCCACAATTCTTCCCTAAGTCTTCTTTTCCATCTCCATTGCTACTGCTCCTCCAGGCCCTTATCATTTCTCACCTACACTATTATAACTACTTCCTAACTGGGATCATCTCCATTCCAAATACCTCTACCCCTCCAATCCATTCTCTGAAATGCTATCACAGGGGTACTTTGAAATAACATACATATCACTCCCCTGCAAACTACCTTCAAGATTAAGTCCAAACTCTTTGCATTGCTTATAAAAACCCTTCACAATCTGGCTTTTGCCTATTTTTCCGCAATACCATATCCCAGCCATGTTGAATTTCTTGCATTTCTCTAATACCAAACTGTTTTTCTTGCTTAGAAGGCTCTCTTCCACATTATCCAATGGTTAGTCCCTACTAGTATTTCAATAATCAACTCCTATGATATTCCCTCTAAAACTCTCTTTGAGCCTCCCAAGTATACCACTTACCCATAATGAGCTAGCACTGTTCTTCCTCTGCACTCCCAGAGCGTTCTGGACCTATCTCCACTATTACATACATCTTGCTGTGTGCTAATGCTGGCTTACTGGATTCTGCCATTAGATCAAGATATCCTCAAGGGCCATGGCCATTTCATTCACTCCTTTCTCCACTGCCTAACACAGGGCCTAGTAATACTAGATATTCAATATTAATTGGATAAACCAAACTTTCACTTATTCCTTGCTCACTTATTTTAGTGAGATTTTTCTTCAGTAGAAAGACATTCAAGCAGTGGTTTTAATCACCAAAATAGTCCAGAAACTCCATGTGGCAGGTTAATTTAATCAGACAGAATAGCTTCCCTAATCCATCATGGTTTCTAACCTCCAATTTATCCCAATTGTGCAATTATCCTGGTTTTCTCCTCAAACGACATTTATTCCTGATAGTATATTTGGTGTTAGCACTTTACCTAATTCTGACTTTAGTCTTCAGTAGGCATGTCCAACCTGCAGCTCAGAACAGCTTTGAATGAGGTCCAGCACAAATTCTTAAAACATTATGAGATTTTGCAACTTTTTTTTTTTTTTTTAGCTCATCTGCTGTTGTTAGTATTAGTGTATTTTATTTGTGGCCCAAGACAATTCTTCTTCCAATGTGGCCCAGGGAAGCCAAAAGGTTGGACACCACAGGTCTACATTCTACACTTGGGTTACACACATGCCCTTTATGTATCATTCCATACTGGTTTAGACTGTTAAGTATCAAATGAGAAGGAACATGTCTAAATTCTTCTGTTTAGTTAAACACAATCAGTTATGCAAAGGCTCTTTTGTTGAAATTTCTAGTTTTTTGAAAACATGGTATCAGCTGCTTCTTGGGAGCAAAATGGGATAGAAGGTCTCCCTATATGTTCTGGCAGCTGAGCTATGAGTGGGAAGAGAGGGAATGAAAAAGGCAGGAGAGAGGCCTGACCTGGTGGTAGTTGGAGAGGTTGCTATGCATGTCAGCAATGTCCTCACTGGATACTTCTTTGATGACCAGAGTCCGATCATAGGAGATAAGGAAGCGACCATCACTGCCTTCACTTTCACTTGGGGGACTTCGGGTAAGGGACACCTAAGGGCACAGAATAGGCCAGAGACTCTTATCTCCTCCTTAATATGGAGATGCAAGTCATAGAACAATGGTCAACTGAACATGTCTGAAAGCGGATAAACCATGGCTAAGAGGTTGAGCAGGGGTTCTTAATCTGGTGTCCATATATGGACTCAAAAGTAGAACAAAATTTTTTTTTTTTTTTAGAACAAAATTTTTAATGTATATACATTTTTTCCCCAAGGACAGCTTTTACAAGATTGCTGAAGATGCCTATGACAACAAAAACATAAAGAATCATCCTTGTCAAGGCTCTCATTTCTCCAAAACATGACTGTCACAGGGATTCCCCAGTAATTATGGAGAAAGGACTACCCTCACCCCATAATAGCTTCTCACCAAGTAATCCTGGTCATCAATGCCAAATCGATCACGGAGGTTCCTGAAGACCTGAGGACAATATTCTTTGAACTTGAAATGACTGGGCAGATTTTCCCTGAAACAGGAGTTTTCAAGATAAGAAAACAAAGTAACAATATTACCTTACATTTATATAAGGCTTGACAGTTTATAAGGTACCTTCACACATACTACTTTATTTGATTCTCATAAAACCCATGTGAGGTCCTTTAAAGGTATATTATTCCCATTTTATAGGAGAGGCTGTGGCTCAGGGTACCTGAGTTACCTGCTTAAGTCACATGACTAATTAAGTGTCTTAAGTAGAACCAGGATCTACTGTCCATCCACACAGCAACATTTCCCAAATCTCAGGCAAGTTAGAAACATCCTAAAATTGGCAGTAAGTGCCACTGTTCTGAACGGCATGTTTTGAATGGCATCTTCTGGTACCAGGAAGGCTTAGCAGGGATGTCCAATCTTTTGGCTCCCCTGGGCCACATTGGAAGAAGAATTATCTTGGCCCACACATAAAATACCATAACACTAACTATAGCTGATGAGCTAAAAAAAAAAAAAAGAAAGAAAGAAAAAATATCATGTTTTAAAAAAGTTTACAAATTTGTGTTGGGCCATATTCAAAGCTGTCCTGGGCCACATGCAGCCTGTGAGCCACAGGCTGGACAAGCTTGGCTTAGCCTTAGAGGATTCAAGCATTATTTTCAGGGAGTCCCTATGAGAAACTAATGGTAATGAATGTATTGACTCTATGGAATTGCTAGGCAAGAGGAGGTAAACTAGTACATACACAAAGGATACAGGGAACACTGAAAATTATTTTAATGGTTTCTTTGCACAACACTGAATTTCTATACTGGGAAGGAGGCTAGACAATAAAACGTGTTCGTTGCCTTCTAAACCTAAAACCTGTAACTCACTGAATCTTAACTCTTAATTATTTATTCTTTTCTAGGAAGGTTGACATGAGAAGGGCAGGAATCCCCTCATACCTATGGAATAGGTGATTGTTGACCTTGATCTTGGAGCTGGCCTTAAAGTCATCTGGCAGCAGCATCACCGGGGGTGGCACCTGGCTGAGCTCATTGATCTGAGAAGCCAAAACAATAGGAAGGCAGTGAGTAGGTGTGGAGAGCCACTCATATACAGTGTCTGGGCAAGAGTCAGAAAAGGGCAACTCAAACTTCATTCCTTTAGAAACACTGGTTATGCATTCACTTGACAGTGGTGAGAATGTGTCTGACCTCTTCTGTTGCCCAACAAAGACTGTAGTAAGCAACCTTCACACACAGCCCCTCACACTCCTGCCCCTATGAAACTCCATGCTCACAACAGTCATTTTATATCAGGCAAACCCTGCAAGCAACTCAGGACTACTTTTAAAGCAGTGAGAAATCCCAGAGGAAAAAATTACCCTCAGCAAACTCAAGACACTCAAAACAAACAGTTCCATGCTGCATTAAAAACAAAAAAGGCATTTAAAAAGTATATGAGCGTTAATGGGACTCTGAGGGGTCAAGAGAAACAACAATGAAATGTCTATATCTTGCAGGAGGCATCTCCTTACAAACAGGACCAGTCCTTCCAGACCACTATGACCCAGTTCTCTGCAATAGGTCCCCATCTGCCTAGGTATACGGTAAGATAAAAGCAACTGATTTCAGAGGGAATGCAGGCAGGCAGAAGACATGAGCTTATTAGGTGTCTGTTCACTGAAGTCAAGTCAACCCATAGCCCAAAGGAGGCAAACATGCATCACATCTTCTCCTCAGCCCTCAGAATCAGCAGTCCACTAAAGCAGGGTGAAAAAGGAGTTCATGCACTAAGAAATTCCAAGGAGACATGTTTTCACCCCAGCCTTATCACAGTACCTTTCATCCACCTTTAATAGTGCACTTATTGGGAAGCCAGGATGGCTCAGAGGATTAAGCACTCACTTTGCAGCCCCTGGGACCAAGGATCAAATTCAGACCCCTGTCCATGTGAACCCATATGCTGAACTGGGGTATGCTTCCCATGCGGGAGGCCCCCAGTTCAGTTCTCTCCCCCCAGTTTGGCCCCCAGCTCATGGGGGGGCATGGCTCCCATGTGGAGGCCCCAGCCCAGTTCCCACCCTGTACAACTCCTGCCCACATGTATGGAATGAAACCATGTTGAAAACCGATGATGTACAACTATGGAGACTGCTCTGGGCCCTCCTCCTTCTGTCTGTCTCTGTCAAAAACAGTAAAATAAATCTTTTTAAAAAACAGTGCATGCTGAACTGGGGAGTTCCCCCAGTTCAGTTCTCTCTCTGTCTCTGTATCTCTCTCTCTCTCTGTCAAAACCAATTAAAATAAATAAATAAAATACCAATAAACAAACAAAAAATGTTTAAAACAAAACAAAACAAAAAACAAACAAACAGTGCACTTATACAACTAATCACTAGTTTATGTAAGTTCCCCATCTAGACTGTGAGCTCTTCGAGGGCAAGACCGTTCTAGTTGCCTGCATCTCCCAAGTGCTTAGCTGGCAAGATATTTGGCTCAAAGTGGTGCCAAAGTGTTTATGAACTAAATAAATGGATACCTTGACTACAATCAGTGATCACTCAATAGAGGTTATGAAGTGCAGTGTAACCTAAATCCTACACACTGCTGTGAAACCCAGCTCCTCTCATTCTCAGTAGAAAAGGAGGACAGAGCATACTCCTCCAGGAAAAAAAAGCCACTTGAGATTCCCAGCCTAAAATTCAGCTATAGTTCTTCATGCTCCTTCTTTTTGCCACCTGCTGTTAAACAAGCCAAATCATCACTAAAACATGTGTTCAAGGAATTTCTCTATTCCGGATACTTGAAGTAAATGTACGGTATGCTGGCTGGAGTATGGGGTGTTGAAGCTAAAGTATATAGTATACCGAGGGAAGCTGAGGCAAGTCTTATGTGTAATTTCCTCAATTCTTACTTAAAGGGAATCCCTCCTTGTTAAGCTTCCCAAAGGAATGGATGCATCACCTGGAACATACATATGAGAGGCAGTCCTACCTCCATCAGCCTTACCCATACCAAGTACCTTAGACTGGTAGAACGTTACCACCCAGAGAGCTGAGTGAGAGCAGTCCACAGAGCCACAGTGCAAAAGGACCTGACAGACCACAAACAACATTTTAAACCACGAATTAATGTGACAAAAACTGTATTCTTTGTCACCCCCTTCCACCTCTACAACCCTTCCATAACTGTAATGATTCAAGAATACTGATTTAGGGGAAAGCCGGGACGGCTCAGCGGGTTGAGCGCTCGCTTTGAGGCCATGAGGACCGAGGATCGAATCCCGGCTCCGGCCCAGGCAGGACCCACGTGCTGAACTGGGGAGTTCCCACAGTTCGGTTCTCTAACTGTCTCTGTCTCTGTCTCTCTCTCTATCTGTCAAAAAGTAAAATAGAAATAACTATGC
>PVKE010000668.1:0-41688 GCA_004027555.1 Craseonycteris thonglongyai | reverse complement strand
TCCTCAGAACCAGAGCTCCTCAGCCATCTCTTTAGTCAAAGATAACCCTCACTACCGGTACCAAACACCATTACTCCAGCCAAAAATAGGGATGCAGTTAAGACCAAAGGCTGAGTGAGTGAGTACAACCACTAGGCTCCGGGTGGGGTAGCTTCTCTGAAATGCTGTACCTCTGAAAGAGAAAGGAAGGGACAAGCAGGATTAGAAGTCAGGGGAGCCTGGAGCTTCCCCCAAAGCCAAGGTTCCAAATCAAGAACGGAAGCTGGAAAGCAAGGTGAAAAGGAAAATGAACGATTCCCCTTATTCAGCTACCCTCCCTGCCAGTCTCGGTCTCTCTCGGTCTCTACCCCTCCCCCTCGAGACTTTACCACCATCAACCCTGAAGAGCCACTCCCCCTAAAGTCTTTCCAGCAGGAGCCGGGTCCCGGCCGGTCTCCGTAGCCTGGGGCTAAGGTTGGACCTGGCAGAAAGGAGGGCAGGGAGCTGGATTTCAGGTAGGCAAGGCGAAACTAGAGTGGAGGAGTAGAGTGGAGAGGAAGACAAAAGTCTACGGTTGAGAAAAGTAGTCTTAGAGCAAGAAGACACTGGGGGAACATTTGGGGGCTGGTGAGCAGGGAACAGGATCGCCCAGGGGAAAGTGGTAGCGCGA
The DNA here is from genome assembly GCA_004027555.1 of Craseonycteris thonglongyai. Taxonomy (NCBI): domain Eukaryota; kingdom Metazoa; phylum Chordata; class Mammalia; order Chiroptera; family Craseonycteridae; genus Craseonycteris; species Craseonycteris thonglongyai. The sequence goes on along the minus strand of PVKE010000668.1, from coordinate 41,039 downwards.
GGGGCACCGGAGACTGGAGCCTGGAAACAGGGACGCCGGAGGCGCAGGAGCTGAGGGATTCGAACAGGGTTACCGGGGAAATAGGGCTGGGTCTCACCGAGTGGGCTACGCCCCACAGGAACACGCCCACCAGCGGGTCGGCCGCCCGGAACACCTTCACCTTCTGCTGCACAAAATGCTTTTTCTTGGTTTTGGAGGCGAAGCCGAAACCCGGACCGGGGGCTGCTGTTGTCGCCGGTACGGTGGCCGGCGGGGCCGATGAGGACGCCATCATCTCCCGCGTACCCTACGGAGTGGAAGCTGGAGCCGGGAGGTACCCGGACTTCCGACCCCGGAAGCTGTGCTCACCTGCGCCGCCATCACGTGATCGGAGGCTGGCCCGCAAGCGCGCAAGAGGGGTGGGGCGGGGCTGGCTCCGCCCCCTGGCGGCCGCCGGCCGCAACGTCCGTGTGGTGGGTGGGCTCACCTGGCGCAGAGGAGGGCGCGCCAAAGGCAGTGCGCCGACGGCGCGAGGCCCTGGCGGGTCACCGCGAGGCCGCGGGGACATGGCCCGGACAGGCCTGTCTCACTCCTCGGTGGAGGACTTTGCTTCAAAGGCGCCGTCTGCTGCTTTTGCCCAGTTTCTAGGAGTAACCACCCTCCTGAATCTAGTTTTAACCCCAAAGCATTTCTTTACCAACTGGAAGAACCCTTAGGGGGTTTTAATGTATTAAATGTGCTTTTAAACTGAAGTTGTTTGTTTGTTTGTTTGTTTTAAACTGAACTGGGGGCCTCACCGCATTCGGGAAGCACACCCCAGTTCAGCATATGGGTCCGCCTGGGCTGGAGCCGGGATTGGATCCTCGGTCCTTGGGGCTTCAAAGTGAGCGCCTAACCTACTGAGCCATCCCAGCTTTCCCAAATGTGCTTTTAAGAAGGACCATTCTGCATCATTTTGGAAGGTGATTGGAGTACTGGGAAAGTCTAGGCACGAGATAACGAACTAAAACAGTGGCTGTTGGGATGGAAAGAAGGGGAGGACACCTAAAGATATAGTTTGGTGTCAGTTTGGAAAATTCTTAGTCATTTTTGGTGAGGTTGGAGGGCAAAGGGAGACACAGAATGAATCCAGGCTTCTGGCTAAAGTGACATGAAAAGATGAGTTCAGTTTGGAATGCCTTAGGGACACCTGGGGGCAATTGGACACAGTCCCAGAGCTCAGCAGAATGGTCTGTGCTGGGGATACAGATTTCATTATTGTGGAATCTGTAGGCATGAATGACATCTCCCAAAGGAAAGAACCAAGGACTGAACCTTGGTATAGATCAGCTTTTAAGAGGCTGGTGGGAGAAGACTGAGAAGAGGTGGACAGAGAATGAGCCAGGAAAACAGGGTCACTGATGCCAACCAAGTAGAGTTTCAAGAAGGAAGGAGTAGAGAATGTCATGGAGAGGTGTCAGATGTCAGGGAGAGTTGAATCAAGGCAAGGACAGAGAAGTGTCCGTTGTACTTGATAACTAGTGACCTTTAGAAAAGCTGTTTTAGCAGAGCAAGAGCCAGGTCAAGGTGGGCTGGGGAATGAGTGGAAAGTGAGGAAGTGGGGATGGGAAGCCTGGGACTTTTTCAGGAAATTTGGCTATAAGAAAACAAGATGGGGAGTCACTTAGAGAGAAACACAATAAAGGGAGAGACTTTTAAGGGAGACGTTACAAGGAGAATGGAAGAAGTCATTGAGACAGATGTTAACAAAGATGCAAACTGTCTGAGTCTGCATCACTTTTAGTTTTTAAATATCAGGTTTTGAGTGTCTACAGAATGAAAAATCTAGAAGGGACTGGCTTTGGACCAGACAAGGGAGACTTACCACTTGTCAGAAAGAAGAAAGGATCTGAACAGATACATGTGTGTAGGTGTGCATGTGTGCGTTGGGGTGTGTGTGTGGGGGGGATAAAGAATTTCATGCTCAATGGCTCTGAATTTCCTTTTAAAGCAAAGTTGTTGCCTAAGAGAGGAAGGTGAGGAGTCTTAAGGAGGGAGTGTTTAGGCCAATTGCTCTGGAGTATGGGGGAGAGGAAACTGGGCAGAGATACACAGAAGGAAAGTTAAGCAGCACAGAAGGTCGAGGTTTGTTTTTAGTTGCCCCGCTGTTTTGGTTGTGCAGTTTTCTCCATTAATTTCAGCAGCTTTGAGGTAGGAGCAGAGAATACAGGTTAAGGGTATGTTCTAAAATGGGAGTTAAGTAGGTGATTGTGATAGATGCTCTTGGGACAAGAGAATTGAGCTGTTGGTAAGGGCAGGATGAAGACATACTGGAGAGATTGAATTCATGCTAAAATTTAGGTAATGGCTTTGGGATGAAGAGACCATTTTTTGTTAAAAATTACCAACAACCTAGATAAATGTCCACCAATAGTGTAATGGTTGAATAAATTATAGGATAAATATATGAAACTTTATTTTTAATGAGGTAAATCTGTGTACAGGGTCTGACAATTAAGTTTGCGGACTTGCCACCGTGCATTTATGTTGGCAGCACTATATAAATAACTAGGTAAGGTTTATTTTATTTTATTGTTTTGACAGAGAGGGGAGGGCCCAGAGGAGTCTTCAGAGTTGTATGTCATCAGTTTACGACATGGTTCCACACAGGTGGGCAGGGGCCCTGCAGGGCAGGAAACTGCTGGGGGCCTCTGTGTGGGAGGCATGCTCCCATGAGCTAGGGCCAGAACCAGGGGGCCTCCCACATGAGAAGCTTGCCGTGGCGAGAACCGAACTGGGAGCACACCCCAGTTCAGCATATGGGTCCTCAAGGGCTGGGACCAAGATTCCATCCTCAGACCCCAGGAATACAAAGTGAGCTCTTAACCCACTGAGCCATCCTGGTTTCCCCTCAGGTAAGGTTTCTTAACTTTGGTCTATCAGTGTCTCAAAGCTGTGTTCATGTTCAATGAGTGGTGGTATCTTGCTAAGTGGCATTCATTATTGTTCTTGAGTGTTTTTGTGTGTCACTGAGAGATGTCAGAACTTGAATTAGAGTAATAAATAAGCACTAAATATCTGGTTAAACTTGGCAAGAATAGAAGTGAAATCAGAGACATGTTATTCCAAGTTTATAAGGATAACGCCATGAAGAAAACAGCAGTGTACAAATGGATTAAACATTTTTCTGAGGATGACAGGATGGCTCAGTGGGTTAAGCACTTGCTTTGCAGCTCCAGGGTCCAAGGATCAAGTCCCAGTCCTGGCCCATGCAGATCCATATGCTGAACTGGGGTGTGCTCCCCATGCGGAGGCCCCCAATTTGGTTCTCACCAGGGCAAGCTTCCTATGCAGGAGGCCCCTGGCCTGGTTCCTGCCCTGCGCGACCCCCGCCCACCTGTGTGGAATGAAACCATCTTGAAAATTGATGACATACAACTATGGAGAGACTGCTCTGGGCCCTCCTCCTTCTCTCTATCTCTGTCAAAAACAATAACTCTTTAAAAAAAAACATTTTTCTGAGGGGAGAGAAAGCACCACTGATGAAGAGAGGCCAGGTTGGCTAATAATGAGCAGAACTGATGAAAACATTGCAAAAATTCATCAAATTGTGCATGAAAATCATCACCTGCCTTTGAGAAGCATAGTAACATCAACGGAGAAATAGTTAGGAAAATCTTAACTGAAAATCTTGGCATGAGAAATGTGTGTGCAAAAATGGTTCTGAAGGAGCTCACCGATTAACAAAAGCAAAGGAGAATCCAAGTTTGCCAAGACCTTTAGGAGAAGCAAGACATTGTTTAAGGCCATGTTATCACTGGTGATGAAACATGGGTGTAGCAATATGACTCTGAAACAAAGCGTCAAAGTGCACAATAGAAGTCAGCCAGTTCTCCACGACTGAAAAAGTTCCATCAGTCCAAATCAAGAGTCAAAATGATGTTGCTAACCTGTTTTGACATCAGAAGGATTGTTCATGATGAAAATGTACCAACTGAAGAAACAGTCAACCAACTTGACTATTTGGAAGTACTGAAAAGGATGCATGTAAAAGTTAGATGAAAATGACCTGAACTTTTTGCCAACAACTCATGGCTCTTATATCAGGACGATGTACCAGCTCACCCTGCACTGTCTGTGAGGGAGTTTTTAGCCAGTAAACAAGTAACTGTATTGGAACACCGTCCCTACTCACCTTATCTGGGCCCAGTGACTTTTTTCTTTACCTGAAAAAAGGAAATAGCGAAAGGAAGATATTTTGATGACATTCAGGACATCAGGGTAATAAGACAACTGCTCTGATGGCCATTTCAGAAAAAGTTCCAAAATTGCTGTAAAGGGTGTACTAGGCACTGACATTGGGTTCATAGCTTCCCAAGGGGAGAGAGTACTTCAAAGGTGACCATAGTGATATTCAGCAATGAGGTATGTGGCACTTTTTCTAGGATGAGTTTGTGAACTTAATTGCCAGACCTCGTATACTGACATGAAGATTCCCCAGGATATTTGCCAAATGGAAAAAAAAAAAAACCCTGCATGTAAATATATAGAAAAACATATGGGCAGATATATACTAGATTGTCATATGCCATGATATTCAAGGAAAGCAGAGACTGGGGAATGAAAGGATTTACAACACCACAGAGTCATCATTGAACTTATTTTATTTTAAAGGTATCTATGTACATCAAATAAATACACACTGGGGTTTGTGCAGTTTGGTTTGTCTTCCACGCTGGCATGCAACATTTTGGCAGATGTTAATGGGCAGGCCAGGTGACCCTGGCTCTCTTAAAGGGATGCTGTGAGTGTTGGGGGGCAGGGGAGGAGGAGGAGGAAGATGTAGAGTGAACCTTCTGGTGAAGGCTTTGCGTATATGTTGTTTCTGATTTATGTAAGTAAATTATATTTCCCTTACATCTTGCTAAAGAGAAGGCTGCTTTCTCTGTCACCTCTCTCTTCATCTGCCCTACACATTCACATTTTCTTAAGTGTTTTAAAAGAATCATTTGGTGGCAAGATTCAGTAAAACCCACTGGATTCTTAAATGCCTTCCTGGCAAATATTAGCTTAAGTCTACAGGTGCACAGGTATCTTCTTCCTCTCTGATTGGGTCTGGAAATGGTGGCTCACCTACCCCACCCTGCCCTCTTTTGCTATGAGTTGTAAGCTTGGGAGAGAAGTCAGTTTGAATCCCTTTCCTCAGAGCAGTGTTTTTCAAAGCACTCTTCAGAAGGCTTAGGGTCTCTTAGGACTGTTCAAGGACTCAACAAATGAAGCATATTTCCCACCAAATAAAGTAAATGCAAACTGCCCAGGTCTGCATCACTTTTAGTTATTTCTTATATCAGGGTTCTAGGTAAGATTGATTTTGAAAAATATTTGAATAGCACTGCCTTGGATTTATTCCACATCCCTCTCATTATGTTTTTGCCTGCATTTCTCCTTAATTGCTAAAAGGAGCCCAACAAGTAGAGGGAGAAGAGACTTTTTTCCTTGAAAGAGTCCTGGGCCAATACAGTCTGTACTTGCTGGCTGGCACTCACACTGAGCTCTTTCCTGACTCAGAAGCTATGAGATGGTTGCCCTGCTGCTGGGGGATCCTGTTCTTCCATCCTAAATAATACTGGATAGCTGGACACCAGACTTTCTTTCTTGGTTTGGACTGGCTTGTAACCTCCACTCACCACCCTTGCAATTACCCAGAAAACCACCTTAGCACCATGTGGAAAGAAAGGACGTCTGAAACCAAAACATAGTCCTATCAATTACATTGGGAGTAGGGGGCCTGGGAAAAGAGACCCCCTAGTTCAAACCCTTAGGCGCCTCACTTCTGGAAAATCTGCCCTGCCCCTTTCTTTAAAGTACACTTTGCAGATAGGGTCATTATAGAAGGAACTCTTAGTAAAAACAAAAAAATTTTCTAAATGTATATTGGGGAAAAGGGAGGCTGTAGCTTGAAAGGAACGTATCTCAAGATAGACATTTTGCCAATGAATTGGAAGCCCTGAAACTAAAAGGTAGAGATGGGAAGAACGTGCAGCACGATATGGGACAGAGAAATGAACCCAGCGTATCCCCGTGGCAAAAAATATTTAGGAATTTCCTAGCCTGCTCATCCTTAAACCCAAAAAAGCAATCATTTGACTATGTTTGCCTATCAGTACGGCCATGGATGAGCAACTATTTGACGGACTGTCAGAAGGATATGCCTCCTCAGTTTTAAAAAATATTTCAGAGCAACTCTAGGTTCTGGTCATGAGCTCTGGGGTTGAGAATATCAAAAGGGGTTTGAGGAGTAAGGGAAGTGGTCCCTTGAGTAATCCATGTTCTTGGTCATTGAGGTGGGGGTGGAGAGGGGAGGGATAGGAAGAGGGAAGCAAAAGGTGGAGGGCCGAGGTGCACACCTAGAATCCCTTGTTTTGGGCAAGGGGTATATAAATAAAATCATTCATGTAATTTAGTAGTCCTTCCATTTTACCCTTCCCTGTGCTATATGTGAAAGAGGAGGAAGGAAAAGTCTATTTCTGTATCTTAGGATGCTAAGACATTCTGTTTAAGGCTTTGTGTGTGTGTGTGTGGGTGTGGTGCATGTGTGTGTGTGTGAAGGATCACAGCCCTCTAGCTCCCATTTTCCTTTTATCATCTCTGTTTATCATCTCCATGACTAATACCACGCAATGTGAGAAACACATATATGAGAGAAAGAGACATTTGCCTTCCTCCCTATTGCCCCAAATGAGGCTATACTAAGCTTAGAAATTGCTAAATACATCATTAGATACTTAGAGAGTAGGACAGAGACATAGCAGCTGCTTTTGATATATAGATACAGAGAACACAGAGATACAGAGTAAGAGAAGACATCAAACATAGTATAGTCGAACAACAAGGGTTGGAGAGGGAGTTAGCATCAGAGACCACAGGTTGGCAGCATGCTGAGGGAAGAGGCCTCAGTCCCTCTTAGAAACTGGGGAAGAAAGAGAAAGAGATTGTGAGGATCCACCTGGGCCCAGCCACTGAAAAGAAACAGGGTGGCATTTGTACAAACTTTGGTTTATAGTCCTGTTCCATTAATATCAACAAATAGATAGCACCTTCCATGCCCCTGCTCCTCCACCCCAGATCTTCCTAACTTCTCCTTCCCCATTCCTGCGTTTTTGCTTCCCATGTCTTTTGGCCTGGGTACCTGGCCTAAGGTCCTAGAAAACCCGAGAGGGCGGGGCTTGTATGCAGCCCAGTAAAAGACTGGCCATGTTCTCATTTCTAGTTTTCCAATGGTCCAAAGTGGACCATTAAACAGGATCCTATTGCCCACTTCTAGGCCCTAAAGCAACCATGGTGAGAAGCCTGGTGACACATGTGTCCAGGACGATGCCTGTACTGCTAGAGGAGAAGACCTGGGGGTACAGAGCTGGAGAAGGGGAGGTGTGGAGTTGGGAACACAGCTGTTTTCCATCTCCCTTGAGCAAGATGAGAGGGGAGCGCTGACAATGCAGCTGCAGAAATTAGACTCCTGGGGCATTTTCTAGAGCTTACTGGTGACATACAGATATGAGGAGTATAGGACACAGGTGCAAGAATCAATCATACATCTCCTTTACTGGAGATGTCTTAGAAAATACCTATTCATCCAAAATTATTTGAGAGTGGAGGCAGAGGGAGGATTGAGATGGCCTCCCAAGGTCCCCTAATGTTCAGGGCATTCTGTGATCTGTATGTGGCTCTAGAATCTAAATGGGGGGAAGCCGGGATGGCTCAGTGGGTTGGGCGCTCGCTTCGCAGCGCCGGGGACAGGGGATCGAATCCCGGCCCCGGCCCGTGTGGTACCGTGTGCTGAACTGGGAGCTCCCCTAGTTCAGTTCTCTCTCTGTCTCTGTCTCTGTGTCTCTCGCTCTCCCTGTCAAAAATAAATAAATAAATAAAAATATATATTAAAAAAAAAAAGTTTTCTAGAATCTAAATGGACTTGTTCTCTCTCTTCTTTTGACATGTGGCAGTGACCCCTAGTGGCAGAAGAGCAGTACTGTGGTTACTATTGCTGAAAGGAAAGCATAAGGAGATAGATGGGAGGTCAGAATCCAGAGGTACGTGGGGCAACACAGATGACGCCCTTAGGAGAGGAAAGCAGGAGCTGGGGGAAAACTATGTTAAAAAAGCAAGAAAAACAAGGGCTGAGAGCAAGAAAGGAGGCAACCTGAGGCTGGTCAGCAGAAGTGCCTGAAGCTACCTGAAAGTGCAGGTATGCAGTAGTCTGTGTGGGAGATTAACTGGCTGCTGTCTCTTGATGGAGAGGAAATAGCTTGGCCTGGTCCTCAGCCTCATAGCCACAGGGCAGGTCACTCCTGGAAGAAGAGACTCACACAATCACAGCATTGTCTGCCCCATAGAAATGAAAGCATTCCTGTCATTCTGCTCTCATAGCATTCCTGTGAGACAGTGAAGGGCAGGGACTATTCTGGTTTTATAGGAATACAGAGAAAAGCAACGCCCGAGGGATGGAGCTGAGTTCCCAAAGGTAGGAAAGAAGCTCAGGGCATCAGACGTCCATGGCCTTTTCCCCAGCCCCATTACTGGAATGGGGAGAAGCCACAGATGGGATTGGAGGAGGGGACAGTGTTCTGCACCACGGCAGGGGAGTGACTGGACCTCCTGGACAACACAGTAATAGCAAGACCAAACCTCATTTCCTGCTGCTCCTGAAAGGCTCCAGGGAACCTCTAACTAGGGCATGAGGGAAATCTAATCATTTCTTCCGTTCCACCCAGAGAACCCAAGAGCAGCGGGGACTGGTGTACCTATTGTCGTTGATATCTGTGGTGTTTCCTGAAGAGATCATCATGGAGTACACAGGATTAGAAGAAAAAGGAGACTGAGTGTTAGAAACTGTCCCCAAACTCTCTCTCATCCTCATCTCTTAGAGAACAAGGTAACACTCTTCGGAGCATAACTGTCATCTGGTTCTATGGCACTCCATCTACAGCTACCCCATGCTGCATCATTATCTTGAGAAAAAGCCTCCCTGACCCCTCACCAAGGAGAGGAGAAGGGGAAAGGAAGCTAAGGGTGGGGACAGGCACGTTTATAGGAGGAATCTACTTCTAAGGGGGATGGGCAGTGTTCGACCTGAGGGTACAGGGTCACTTACTTTTCTTACACTTTTCAACCTGCCCTTGGGATCCCAAAGGCTGGTGACCATCTTTTTCACTCACCATTGTCCATGTTTGCCTTCTGGTAGGAAGCCAAGGAGCTGCCAGAAGATGTGGCCCCATTGATGGTACAGGAGTTTGCAAAGCTGGATGGAGCAGAGGAGAGATGCAGCCTCAGGCACCCCCCCTACACACACACACTGCCACCCACCACCACCACCTTTCTGAGGACCACACATCCACATTCACCATTAGGAATGGAGCCATACAACCCTTCCATCCCAGAGAACAGAAGACAACAAACATGGCCATTGGCTTGGAAGGCAAATGCCCACCTTCTAATCATAGAAGTGAAGTTGAGAAAGGGTTAACGAAGCTACTTGGGAAAAGAATTAAGTCTCACCCAATAATTGACCCAACCTTATGCCTTACAGGGTGCAGCAAATCTTGGGTTGGGACTCCAGCACACAACCATGGCCACTCACTACATATCTGAAGAGGAGCTAGGTGCAGCCTGCAGGTACAAATTCTGGTAGTTCTGGAAAAGGCTGTTGGTATAACTGATGCACTCAGGGCTCCGTGTGCCATAGGCATTGGTGGGTGAGGATGCTGGGTAGTGGCCAGGCCGGACAGGTTTGGCTGTGGTAAAGAAAGGAAAATAACCCTGGAGTTGAACTGAGTAGTTTATAAGATAATTCCTGTCTGTACTTTTTGGGGGTGATCATGGGGTGAGACTGGGAAGGGCAGAGTAAGAAGCAATAATCTAGTTGCTGACACTTAAGAATCCACCGCATTTCCCCAGGTGGTAGTAACCCCACCTTGCCTACTGCCATGCACGCCCCACTCACCAATCTGAGCAGAGTGGCCCCTCTTGCCAGAGCTCTTGTACCGAACAGCCTCCTTGATGCGGTCCACTTCCTGCTGGTACCGGCGCTTGTCTTTCATGGCACCCTCCTTGGCCTCCTTCAGTGCACCCTCCAGGGCCTTAACTCTCTCAGCCGTAGCCCTAAGTCGTTTTTCCAATTTAGGAAGCTCACAACGCAGATCTGCATTGTCACGTACCAGCTGTGGGGTGAGCCCAAGGGAAGAGGCAGAAAGACAAGGGACCCAAGAGAGCCAGCCGTAGGATGTGGGGTGCAGGTGGGGAGAGAAAATAAAGAATAAGTCAGAGAAGATAAGACTATGTTGTTTCATTGAAAGGCCTCATTCCCTTTACCTAACATGCTGTTTTAGCCAGTGCCTTCCTTCCTCCCCAGCAAATGGTGGTCAGGCATTAAAAAGTCATTGTTTTCTGGGCAGCAAAATATGCCAACTTCGTTGTAGCCCAAAACTCTTGTGATGGCACCCTGTCCCAGCCTCATCCTGACCTAGACACCCCCTGCCCCCAGAATCTTAAGCTTGTGCCAAACCAACAGCCCCAGGGCAACCATGGGGATGAGGCACACCCTCACCCAGAGGTGGTTTTATGGGCATGCACAGGACAGGGCAGCAGCAGCAGTCTGGAGGGTGGATATGGCATCAAGTGTAGGTGAGATACAGTGCAAAGCAGGAGCAGAAGCTGGAATACAGGAGCCCCCACCTCACCCCTTACCCCCATACATATACATGATGCCCCATAGGAAGGAAAGAAAATGTTTGAAGTTCACAAACATTTGTGCCCATTACCTTTACAGTTAAGGATTTCCTGGGCTGTCCCTGCCCCCATTTAAATCAAGCTACAGTATGGTAGCACCACCTTATAGCCAGTAAAAACCTCCTGATCTTTTCACAGGGTCTCACACATGACTGGAGCACTGCAGACTGCCAAAGCAGCCAGCCTTGGAAGATATCAGGGAAATCAGTGTAGCTGGGAACACTGGGAGAAAGGGCAGAGCTAGAAACATTTCTGAGCCCCTTTAATTGTGGACCATTTACATATTACAAACAGTGTTTTGCTGTGACAATAGCTTAATTAGTAATGGGGCTGTAGTCCTGACTCCTTAAGATTCTATTAAGGGAGAAGTTTCTGTATCTCTCGCATTTTCCTCTTTAGCTTCGGGTCAGCTGAGGTAGGAAATTTTAAGGAGTCTTCTTTTATTTTTTTAATTTTTTTTTTTTTTGACAGAGAGAGATACAGAGACAGAGACAGAGAGAGAACTGAACTGTGGGAACTCCCCAGTTCAGCATGTGGGTCCACCTGGGCCAGAGCCGGGATTCGATCCTCGGTCCTCAGGGCTTCAAAGCGAGTGCTTAGCCCGCTGAGCCATCCCGGCTTTCCCGAGGAGTCTTCTATAAGTGAGTGGTTTTGGGTCTTTGGGACTTGCAGCACAGGCAGATGCTTCAATGGGGGGAAAGGAAATGGCCTGTGGTTTCCTGACATGTGCCACAACATGGATGAACCTGGAGGACACCACGCTAAGTGAAACAAACCAGTCACCGAAGGACAAACACTATATGATTCCTCTTCTATGAGGTGCTTGGAGCAGTCAAAACCAGAGACAGAATGCAGAATGGTGAGTGCCAAGGGAAGGGGGTAGAGGGAAAATGAGGGGTTACTGTTTAATGGATATAGTTTCAGTCCTACAAGATGAAAAGAGTTATGGGAATGGATAGTGGTGATGGCCACACAACATTATCAATGTATTTAATACCACTGAATTGTGCACTTAAAATGATGAAGGTGGCAAATTTTATGTTATATGTATTTTCCCACAATAAAAAGACTGGGGGAAAAGCAATATAATATGCATTTAGATGGAGAAGGAAAATGAACACACAGAGATGAAAAAGAATGGCAGAACTGATTACAAATGTTTCTTCCATGTCTTCTAACTTTTCTATAATGTTTTACACGGTTTTATAATAAGCAAAGGGAAAGAGATGGCAGGAAAGCCCTCTCTGCAGGCCCCAATGAAACAAATAAACCTCACAGACTATCACTGGGCCACACAGCTCTGGGATTTTTTTATTGTTAAAATAAAAGAAAGGGATGCCAGGATAGCTCAGCAGGTTGAGCACTTGCATTACAACAGTGAGGTCTGGGGATCAAATCCCAGCCCCAGCCCGTGCAAACCCATATGCTTGAACTGTGGTGCAACTGGTAACCGCCAGGATGGTGACAAAGGTTCTTGCTTCCCATGCAGGAGGCCCCAGTTCAGTTCCTGACCCATGCGACCCCACATCCACCTGTGTGGAATAAAACTGTCACAACTAATGATGTACAACTTTGGAGACTACTCTGGGCCCTCCCCCCACCTCTCACTTTCTCTCTAAAACAATAAAATAAATCTTTTTAAAAAAGAAAGAAAAAGGCTGTACTGAGTATTTACTATATATGCTGGGTAGTGCACTGGGAGGAAAAGAAGTTTAATCTCTAGTTTAGTGAGAACATGAGTTTAAATGGAATTTTACGGAGGATTTGAAAGGAAGAGAAATGAAGGTTTATTTTCTGAATTAGTTAAAAAAGCCCATTGAGACTGCACCTGTTTTTCAAGGCTCAGCTATTTGGCTCTGTCCGTACCAAACATTTCCTGTCCGGACTCCTTTGGACTGCCCCTTCTACCTCCCCACCCCATACCTTTGAAACCCAGTCATCCACCTAAGGAAACGCAGCAGCAAGGAGGGGGACAGAGAGGCAGCAACTTAATACACAGGAGTTTTGCCTGACTCAGCCTTGATTGGGCCGCCTAGAGGACATCGTTAAATTTCCATGCATACCTGCCCCAGGCCTAGGCAGATGGAGTTCTCTCCATGAGAGAAAGCGAAAGCCCAACTTCCCTGGCTTCTTCTTGTCTCACTGCTTTCTATCTCTGGCTAAAGTCTGACTAGTACCCCTCATGTATAATTTAGTTACAGCCCCATGCCACTGAAACCTCAGTTGCAACCTCTCCCTCCAACAACATAGGCCTGGGGATTCCACCTTGAGCAGAAGCAGGTTGGGAGCTTTGAGAAGGAAAATCAGGCATGGGACAAAGAACAAGGTAAAGGTGAAACCGAATATGGTATAAAGAAGGATTAGTGGGAAAAGTAAGGAAAACATGCAAGTAGATTTTCCTAAACCCAAGGGGCCTCTGAGGATTTGGTATCCTAGGCACCCTGGCCTCAAGAACTCTCTTCCTCCTTTCCCCCACTCTTACTTGTTTGTGAACCTTTGTAAGCTGTTCCAGGTTGTTCTCAAGAAAGGAAATCTTCTGCTTTTGGGAGTGAATCCCCCCACTGTCCTCGGGCTCCATTTCTGCACTCTGGTTAAAGATAGGGAAAGCTGTGGGTGTCCTGAAGCTGGGCAGATCCACAGGCCAGGCCAAGCCACCCCACAGGAGACCAGGTGCTGGAGGAACCTGAGAGAACAGGAGGGGAGCATGGGGTCTGGGGAGAGCCCGAGCCAGGAGAGCACTCACTTTCTTGACTCGAGTCGTGACGTCTTGAACGAACAGCTTGCGAAGGTTGTGGAGGGTCTGGAGTTCTCGGGCCTGAAAAGAAGGATGAAAGACTGGGATAGTCAAATACCAGGCAGACCTTCCCACTCTGAAATTATTGGAACCTTTGTCTATCTAGCCAAGTGAGTCACTCATTCCTTTTGGAAAAGATGTGTTCCTATTATGCCACAAACTGACTTTGCAAAAGGCAGAAGGAATGGGGTTAGAAAGAAATCAAGGGGAAGAGATGAAGCCCTCGCCCATCCTGTTAGCTCAGCACAGACGGAAAACACTCACAACTGTCTCCTCCAGACCCTTGAGGTCCTGCTTGGACTGCTCATGTCGCTCGTACAGAAATCTGAAGGAAGAGGAAACAGAAGAGTCTCTCAGGACTCTCCTTCCTCCATCCCCCCTCCTCCAATACTTTTACATTTGGTAATTACATATTATACAAGTTACCCATCTTCACTGTGCAGAAATTAGAAAATGTAACAAAAAGGAGATAAGGAAGATGAGTTTCATAAAAAGCCCATGATTCTGTTACTTACAGATCAAACCACCGTTACCATTCTGGTGTCCATCTTTCCAGACTCTTTTCTATGCGTGTACATCCCATATGCGTTTTATGGGCTCCTACCACTCACAGTTTTGTAACATGAGTTTTACACTTAATATCACAAACATCTTTCCATGTGAGCAAATATTCAACAGAGTTCTTTCCTTCCCCACTCAATCAGATTATTCTTTTGTGGCACCATGTTCACAGCTACAGTGCGTCCTGCCCCCGCAGGTCTGGCTGAGTAGCAGCAGCCTGAGCCTACATGGCTGCGGATCTGCACTCACGTCAGCTCCTGGAGTTTGGTGCTCTTCTCATGTTCTTCATTTTTCAGCTTCTCATAGTCAGCCTGAAGCTTCTCTAGCTCTAACTGGAGCTTCTGATTCAGGCTGTGGATGGCAAGGAGGTATGGGAGAGAACAAAAGGATGTGAATGATAGGGAAAGAAAAGATCAGCTCCTTAGGCATTTTCCCTCTTGTACAAGTGAGTCCAATTAGAATTGATTCTTCAACCATCAGATATCACAGGCAGACTCAAGCCACTGCTTCCACAACAGAGGAAGGAACCCTGAGCTATCTAGTCGGAAGAGCCTCAGGATTGGGACTAGTTCTTACGCCTTGTACCTCCTAGAGCTAGGCTGCAAAGTCATGTCATTGTTGCGGGGGGGGGAGGGGGGAGGGAATACACAGAAGTTAAAGAACCAGATCCTAGGACAGGAAGGAGCATTTGAATGGGCACAGCAAAGGTGATAGGACCAGGTGGAGACCAGAGATATCCTCAGGAATGCTTACTCTTTGAGTTCATCGATAGTTCTCTGCTTCTCGTTGATCTCATCCCGAAGCCGGGCCAGCTGCCGGTGATGGGCCTCCCAGTGACTCTCCATCTGCAGCTCTAGGGCCTTCTGCAAACAATGTCATCCCAAGCTCAAAGCCAGACTCCCCAACACCAGCTTGGTGAGGGCCAGCACAGCCCTGCCAGGCCCTGGTCACCCCACACCTTCCCCACTTGCCTTCACTTCATCTGCATCCTGTGCGTCTGGCTCCTTGTCCTTCAGGGCCACTTCATGCACAGTTTCTGAGGGAAAAGGGGGAAGATAGATTTCATCACACCCACCTCCTCCAGGAAGAACTTCACATTGTGACTAGAACTCCAAGCAGGGAAGGGGACATCTACCCAGAATGGGTCCACCACATGTTTTGGGTTAGGACAGCCTGATTTGACACAGCAGGAACAGAGGACAATGAAGGGTTTATGGCTCATGTACAAGAAGCCACATGCAAAAGCTTGCTAAGTAGCATGTCAGTTGGTCTCCATGATTTCAGTCTCATGCTCTGGGTGAGTGTGCAGTCTGGTGGTTTCTTTTGATGTCTGTCACTTTCCCTCCCTTGCCCCTCGGGGAACTCATATCCCAGGATGGGTGTGTGTGGGAGGTTTAAGAAGGCCTCACCCTGGGCCTGGAGCTTGGCCAGCTCATCACTCAGGGAGTCATAGGACTCTTCCAGGTGCCGCTTCTTTAGCTCCACACTCTGCATGTATTCTGTAAGTGAGCGGATCTTGGCCTCATGCTGATGGGGAAAGGATTAGTGAGAAGAAGATGGATGGAGCAAAGAATACCACTCTGAGCAACACAGACCTCTGTAAACTCCAGCTCTCCTCCCAGGCCCTCCCCTCCTGCTATGGCTTCTGTGAGGATGCTGGGTAGGGGGCCATCCCTCTGGAGACCTTTCCTTCAGACCCTGTCTGCTCAGAGGCCAGTGTTACCCTCTGAACCTTCACTTCTCTGGCCCGGACACTCCCCTGCTACCCCGAGCTCTTCTGTCCTTGACTTCAGTTGACATTGGGGCCTGCACATAAAGGTAGGTGCTAGGAATTTCATCCCATAACCACAAGAGCTGCCCTCTTGCTCCCACAGCCCAAGAAAGCTCTCACCCTCTGGCATTCACCTGGGAGATGAGGAGCTGGCAGGATGAGAGCTCCCGCCCAGTCACTTCCATCTTGCGATGACATTCAACTTGGAGGTTCTCCAGCTGCCTGCAGCGCTTGACCACAGACTTGACCTCCGATTTGATTTTGCTGATGTAGAGTCGGGCCACAGTGAACTCCTCCTCAATGGCCCCACTGATCTCCACTGGCTGTGAGGGGACAGTAGAGAGAAGAGGTGCTCTGCTGCAGGAAACCTTTTATCCATTCCCTTCCACTCTGCTTATCCTCATACATTCACACACAGCGACTAGGGTGAGACAGGTAACCTGCAAACAACTTTTAGCAGCTCTCTGTCACCCTCTAGCTGCATTTAAAAATTCAATTCCAATGGTCACCCTCTTCCATCTTGTAAAGCGTGTGATTTTCTTTTGCAGTCAAACTATTCTGCTTGATCACTCAGATGGGTCACTATCATTGCTACAGATTTGCATTTATCATCTGGAACTCTATGCCCCCCATCACTAAATCCTGCTATGAGCATATCTCCATTGCTTCTTTATTCAGCACCCTTTAGAAGGTATATTTTCAGTTGAGTCTATGCAAACCTCTACTTGTTTTCCTGGGTCTAGTTTGCAGGCATGTTGCCTGGATCTTTGGCCCACCTCTGAGGAACTGGCTTGTCCCACCTTGCATCTCCCACCAGTGCCCAGAACTGGAATGACCTGAACAAGATGGCTGCTCCCTTCTCTACTCACCAGCTTAATCTCACCGTTGCCCACGATGACACTGAACTCACTCAGGTCCTTCATCAGCCCATTCAGTACCTCAGCAATTCGTTTTCGCTGGTGTCCACTGACCTCCTGTAGCCGCTGCAACTCAGACTCCAGGGACAACATGGTGGCCTGGGGACAGCCCCTCAGGTCATCCCATTGCCATCTTCCCGCTTCCCTCCCCAGCCCAGGCAGAGGCCTCTCCCTTCATGCATGATCCTGATGGCTGCTATAGCTGCTATGAAGAGAACACAGGCTCTAAAGAAGGCTCTGGAAGAGAGAGGGGTCAGGAAGGCAAAGTGCAATGAGTGGGTGGGGGTCTCACACACACTGAACAGTAGTGCAAAGGTGCAAACACGATGCAGCCCTGTTAGGAAACAGAGGTCTCTTTGGACATGGAGGATGTTCTGAGGCCTGGGAGCTCTTGAATCCTGCTCAGCCACTCACCACCTTCTGAGACAGCTCATCCACCAGAA
This sequence comes from Craseonycteris thonglongyai, assembly GCA_004027555.1. Taxonomy (NCBI): domain Eukaryota; kingdom Metazoa; phylum Chordata; class Mammalia; order Chiroptera; family Craseonycteridae; genus Craseonycteris; species Craseonycteris thonglongyai. The sequence goes on along the minus strand of PVKE010000668.1, from coordinate 23,813 downwards.
CCTGGTTCTGCTGGCTCTTTTCCTCCACCTCCTGGGACTTCTGGTCATAGTTCACAGCCAGCTCCTCCAGGGCCTGGAGCACTTCCTTTACCTCATCTTTAGCAGCATCATTCTCTGACTGCAGGTGACTCAGCTCTTGCTGGACCTTCTCATTGTCTCCTCGAGTGGACACCAGCAGCTTCAAGAGAGGGGCAAGGCATGTGAGGGAGTCTGCTGCCACCAACCACTTTTGTGGTCCCTTGCTCTGGGGAAACCGAGCTCCCCACCCAGGAATAACTCTAGGAAAGAGGCAAGGGCCAAAACAAGAATCAAGAGGAAGTGGGTTTTAGGCTTCTTAGAAATAGGGTAACAGAAGAAGCACCTTAGATGCCATAATCTGTGCTTTAAGCAAAGCCTCAGTTAAGTCCCCAGATTTCTATAGTTTTGGGGGTGACTAACCCTAGCAGAATGCTCCTTCTTCCATCTGATTGTAAAAAGGTCTTTTTTTACGCCTTCCAGGGATGAACACACACTCCTCTCTTCCCATGTCTCGCCCTCCTCCCCATTACCTCTTCCTGGTCCAGCATTTGCTCCTTGAGCTTCTCTATGAGCTGGCTCTGCTGGTTGATCTCATCATCCTGTTGGAGGCCAGAGGGAAAGATGGAGTGAAGATAAGCTAGTCCTTCCAGTTTAGACTTAGGGCGGGGGTGGCGAACCTATGGCACGCGTGCCCAAAGTGGCACGCAGAGCAATTATTTCAGCATGCGGATCTGTGAATACCATTAAAAAAATTATTGGGGAAGCCGGGATGGCTCAGTGGGTTAAGCGCTCAATTTGCAGCACCGGGGATGGGGGATAGAGTCCCGGCCCCGGCCTGTGTGGAACCATATGCTGAACTGGGAGATCCCCCAGTTCAGTTCTCTCTCTGTATCTCTCTCTCTCTCTCCTCTCTCTGTCAAAAATAAATAAAATAAATAAAAATATATTTTAAAAAAAAAGAACACCTTTCCTTAAAAAAATAAAATAAAAAATAAATTATTGTTTATGTTCTTATAGACATAAAATAATCGATACCTCTATCTCACTCAATGGGTTGGCACGCGAGTCCAGCGAGTATACTCTTATTTCATGAACTTTGGCACTCAATTGCCAAAAGGTTCGCCACCCCCGACTTAGGGGGTTGAGAGAGAGGTAGGATCCTGATAAAATCCAGACAGTTTAGGCTTTATGTTAAAAACCAAAAAAACATCTTTTCTTCAGCTTCTTCCTCAACCCCTGGCCTCTTTTTAAAATTTATTTCTTCCTGGAAGTCGGTATAACCTTGACAATATTCAGCAAAAGATTTAAAATGTTCATATCCTTTGACCTAAAAATCCCACTCTAGCACTCCATTCTAACCAAATCATTCAAAAGCCAAGTCTTATGCCTAAGAGGCAAAGTTAGTCATTTCAGAGTTATTTATAATAACAAAAAGAAATAAGTGAATGATTACATATACTCTGATAAATGGACTGTTAGGCTGTCATTTCAAAACACTTTCATGAGAAATTGTTAACAAAGTAGGAAATTGCTCATTTTATAATACTGAATGAAAAAAATCAGAAGCTAAGCTACATATATAGTATATTGCAATTGCATGGTATATGCACAAAGCAAAGTAAAATGTTAATAGTATTATTTCTGAATGGTTAGATGATGGATGATTTTAATTTCCTCCTATGCATTTTTATTTATCTCCCACATTTTCAGTAATGAGCATTCATCCCTTTTAAAATCGGAAAAGAGCCAAATAAGCTAATTTTTTTAAAGAGTTCTTTTTATTGTTTGAGAAGGTGAGAGAGAGAGAAGGGGGGAGGACCTAGAACAGCCTCCACAGCTGCACATCATTAGTTATGACACAGTTTCATTCCACACAGGTGGATGTGGGGCTGTGTGGGATAGGAACTGAACCAGGGGCTTCCGGCATGGAAGGTGAGACCCCAACTGCCATGCCATCCCAGTGGTCACCAACTGCACCTCAGGGCTACATGGGCCAGGGCTGGGACTCGATCCCCAGTCCTCGTGGTTGCAAGGCAAGTGCCCAACCTATTGAGCTATCCCAGCATCCCTAAGCTAATTTTTAAATCCCTCACTTCTCATCCCATTGGGCTCACCTCTGCCCGGCTTGACTGTTCTCACCTTATCATCAAGTTGCTTGTAGAGGCGGCAGATCTCCTCCTCATATTTCTGCCGCTCCTCAGGCGCTATGCGCACCACGATTGAGGAGTTGTCGTTCACAGGTGTCTCCTCGCAGAGCTCGGACCCCAGAGCTGCATCCTCCCCAGCCAGGCGCTCTGTCTCAGGTACATTCTCTCCTGGCAAAGGGGCAGAACAAGGTGAGGGATGGAAGGGAAAGCTGCATCCACCAGTTCTTCCTCCCTCACTCCTCAATGCCAAGACCTCCAAGCCTACATCTCTCTTGCCAAGTGGACCTTTACAGAAGTGGAGAGGGGATATGGTAGTCAGCCCCTATCCCCCTCCCTCATGACTGCCCCACTGCACCCCTCCAAAAATATAGCCCTCCTTGAAGATCAGCCTGCCCTTAAGCACCACTCCAGACAGGACCCTCTCTGGCTCCCTAAGCCCCCTCCTCTCACTGGCTTTCGCTTTCAAAGGTCCCCTCTAACCATTGCGCCAGCGGCTCAGCTCAGCCTCCAGTTTTGCAATTGTCTCTTTCTGAGCCTTTGTCTTCTCCTTCTCCTTCTCGTATTTCTTCTTCCACTGCTCAGCAGTCAACTCCAGATTCACTGAGGCTGTGTTCTTAATGGTCTTTGCCCTGCATGAGAAGGGAACAAAGAGAGGAGACCTCCATTAAGGCGTGGGTGATGTTGAGAGGAGAGAGGGCCGGGGGCTGGGCAGGAAGCTGGAGACCCTGCCACTGACCGCTGCCCAAACATCAGGGTGGACTTGGTCTCTGCATCATTGTAGCTGGACGGCGAGCAGCAAATGAACATAGTTGTCCGGCAGTTTCCCCCCAGAGAGTCCTGGAGAATCCGTGTCATTTTGCTGTCACGATATGGAACGTAGCTTTTCTGGAGGAGGAGGGAGGCATGAATCAGAAAAATAAACTTAACATGGGAATCAGAAAGGACAGTGGTGCCGACTAGAGATCAGCAATCCATGGATAGGGGCATGATAAAGTCGCAGCATTAGGAGCAGGTGGGGGATGGGGTGGAACCTGAGGGGTGAGGGGACCTAAGGAACACTCACAGTTCCCTCAGCCAGCGCAGAGATCACGTTCCCCAGGGCTGACAGTGACTTGTTGATATTCTTTGCCTCATCCAACACAGCTCCCTCTGCTCCAGTCTTGCTGACCTACCGGGGCATTAAGGAAAGTGTGTCATGAGCCGCTGCAAAGGGAGAGGGTTCTCACCACCTCCTCAGTCCAAGGAGAGAGGGACAAGGAAAGAGGGCAAAGAAGGGCCTTCCTCTGTTCCCCTAAACTCTCCTGCCAAATGCCACCCTCTCCTGTCCACATATTATATGAATGATCCCATTTATATGAAATGTCCAAAAAAGGCAATTCCAAACATAGGAAGTAGATTACTGGTTACCAGGGAATGAAGGAGGGGAGGACAGGGAGTGACTATTAACAGGTGATGAAAATTTTCTGGAAATAAAGGTGATAGACACACAACCTTCCTAAAAACCACTGAATTGTGCACTTTTAAATGGTGAACTTTATGGAACATAAATTATGTCTCACTAAAAACAGCCACCCCACCCTTCCTGCCACGACTTCCTTCTCTTCCCACAAGACGGCCAACCTTCTCGCTCCCAGCCAGGTCCACCAGGTACAACTTCCCACTGAGCTTCTGCTCAGTCTCCATGTTCTCCTGCTTGATGTTGATGAGGAAGATGCTGTGGCTACGAGAGCTGTGTTCATTCATGTCTGGAAAAGGAAGGGTACCAACCCCTGAGGGCTGAAGCCCGAAGCCTAGCCTCCCCTGACCACCACCGCCACCCACAGAGAACAGATGCTCCCAGGACCAGCCCAGCCACTGCATCTCCCAGGCAGCCAGGTCACACAGACAGGGTCCCTCCTCCTCTGACAGACACAGTCCTCTACTGCTCTCTTTCAAGTCTCTCAGTCCCTGAGGACACGCAGAGGTGGATACAAGACTCAAGAGCCCCTTAAACCCCACTCACTGGTGACAGCCACGTGACGATTTGATTTCCCCTCATCAATCACATCTAAAATCTCCTCTGGGCTGGACACAAAGCGTTCAGTACAGCCCTGCAGGGGGGGCAAATGGACAGTGACCCACAAACTTGAATCTGCAGATTAAATTACCTGCACACTGATGAAATGATCTTTTCAGACAGTGTCCTTCCATGCCCCAGACTCTCCCCAGCCCCTCAGCACCCCCCACCCCTCCAGGAAAGCCACCCTCCAACTTCTGGGTCACTGGTCTATCCTCTTCTCACACCCACATTTGCAATACACTGGCCCCATCTGGGTGTCCCCGTCTCCACTCTCACCTTGACAAATGGCACCCGATTCTTATCCTCGTGCACAGACAGATTCGTCTTGGTCACTGAATCAAGACAATACAGAGTGAGCAAAGCGAACATTTCCTCTACTGACCCCCAAACCCCTATGCCCTGTAGTCCATTCAGATGGTGGTTTCTTCTGTGTGCAAAAGGGAGGGAGACTCCCCTGTGAAGCCTAAACTACCTGCATATACTAAAAACTCAGTTTGTCTCCCTGCAGGATTCTAGCCTCGGATCCAGCTCATCTCAAGCTGTTTATAAGTAGGCCTGGGCATCTAAGCTTATTATCCTCTGGCCCTTTTAGTTTTTGGAGATCTTGGTGAGTTGGAGGCAAGGGACACAGGTATGCGTGTGTGTGTCCTTGTATGCCTCCTGCATCTCTTGCCAAACAGTACCAAACCCCAAGAGCAGTGTGATCTTTCTTTTCCTTGCCCCCCTCACACTTTCCCACCCACTGGAGTTAAACAACGCTCACCATCCAGAAGGTCACGGATTTTGTCCAGATAAATCTCAAAGTAAGAAACCTGGTCAGGGAGAAAGGAGTGGTACGAAGTGAAGACAACCTATCTTAAGGAATCTCAAGCTAATGTGATCTGTGGGGTCATACTAGAGCTTCTCCTCCCAGTCCCCATCTGAGGATGCCCAGCGGTCATGCCCTGATCACCTTGATATGGAACTCAAGGTTCTCATCCATGGAGTAGATGTGGTTGAAGATGTCTCGGGCAATTCGAGGAATGATTCCCATCAGCTGGGGGTCGTGCAGTTTTCCCTGGGGAGTAAGCATATTACAGAATGAGGCTGGGTTCAGGGAGAATGAGACAACTCAGAGGTGTGCAAATGAACACAGAGGTAAAAGTTGATAGGAACCAGCCTAAGGTAGGAGATGGTCACTGCCATGTCTACCTTTTAGTAGAAAGAGAACTGAACAGCCCTTTGGACTTTCATTACTGCTGCTTTTCTAGATAAACACAAGAAAACTGGAGTAGTGGAAAGGAGGATGAACTGCAGCAGGCTGGAGGTATTCCATTAAACTTCCACTAGAATATTACCCCTCAGTTCATCCTATGGACCCAGCCACCTCTGGACCAGACAACACTTGATTCCAAGCTCTTCCCTCACTGAGATTCTTTGGCCCCCCATTAACACTCCCAGCTCCTCACCCTCCATGTTAAGTGAGACCCTCACCTCCATGGTATGTGTCTTCCCTGAGGATGTCTGTCCATAAGCGAATATGGTGCCATTGTAGCCTGCAAGAACATCTGGAAGAGATGGCAGAGAAAAAGAGCTGGTAGAGACGAGTGGGATAGGGAATGGGGAGCCTAAAAAAATACTTTCTAAAATATATATTCATTACCTTTGACAATCTGCATGGCACATGCATGATAAACTTGCTCCTGAGTCGTGTTGGGGGGGAATACACGGTCAAAGACATATGGCTTCCCCTGGAGTAGAGATAAAAGATAGCAAACATCAGCAAGAAGGGTTTGAGGAAGAAGAAATACTGAAGCCTCTTTCATTAGCCTGAGAAAGCACTCATTCTTCAACCATCCATATGCATGGACAATTATGGGGATAAGGGAAACTACACAGAGAAAATTTAGTATTGACACCAAGAGTTGTTTCATGTGGTAGAGAGACATTGAGGAGTGTCACACAGTGAGACTATGTGAGGGATCTCAGTCTGGATGCGATGATTTAGCATTCCACGACCCAGACCCCACACCCTGGGAAACCAAATGGGGGGAAAAAATCATTAAAATTGTTCTGTCCCTAGTTTAAAAATATCTTCCTCAATAACCCATATGTCCTTATATGGAAAGATCTTCAAGATGTATTAAGTGAAAGATGAAAAGTTAGGGACCTGGGGAAGCCAGGATGGGCTCAGTGGGTTAAGCGCTCGATTTGCAGCCCAGGGGACTGAGGATCAAATAAATCCTGGCCCCGGCCCATGCGGACCCATATGCTAAACTGGGGTGTGCTTCCCATATAGTAGCCCCCCAGTTTGGTTCTTACCCCCGGTTCAGCCCCTGGCTCAAGGGGGCATGCCTCCCATGTGGGAGGCCCCCAGCCCAGTTCCCACCCTGTGCGGCTCCTGCCCACCTGTGTGGAACAAAACCAAGTCGAAAATTGATGACATACACCTATGGAGACTGCTCTGGGCCCTCCCCCTCTCTCTGTCTCTTTGTCTCTGTCTCTGTCAAAAACAATGAATCTTAAAAAAAAAAAATTTTTTTTAAGATTTATTTTTATTGTTTTTGACAGAGAGAGACAGAGACAGAGAGAAGGGACAGGGCCCAGAACAGTCTCCATAGTTGCACATCATCAGTTTTTTCCACATAGTTTCATTCCACATGTGGGCACAGGGCTGCACAGGGCAGGAACTGGGCAGGGGTCTCACCCAGGTGAGAACCGAACTGGGGCACTCCCCAGTTCAGCATATGGGTCCACACAGGCCGGGATTCGATTCTCAGTCCCTGGGGCTGCAAAGTGAGCGTTTAACCCACTGAGCCATCCCGACTTCCCCCCCACCCCAAAAAAACCAAACATTTTTAAAGTTAGGGACCTATATATAGTATGTTCCCTGTCATGTAATGAAACATATATACAAGGGCTGTCCAGAAAAAAATCCAACCATTGTCAACATAACGAGAACAGTTACATGGCTGGATCTTTCCAGACAGCCCTCATCGCTCTCTCTCCACACACACACACACACACACACACACTGAGCTGCTAAGCTGTTGTGAAAATGTTAACACAGGCTCTCTTTACAAAGGAATATCTGAAATCAGAAATATGAATCTCCCTTTAAGAATCAGCTTTAATGGGGAAGCCAGGATGGCTCAGTGGGTTAAGCGCTCACTTTGCAGCACTGGGGACCGAAGATCGAATCCCAGCCCCAGCCCGTGCGGACCCATGTGCTGAACTGGGGAGTGTCCCCAGTTCAGTTCTCTCTCTGTCTCTGTATCTCTTTCTCTCTCTCTCTCTCTTTCTCTCTCTCTCTCTCTTTCTCTCTCTCTCTCTTTCTCCCCCAGTTCAGTTCTCTGTCTGTATCACTCTCTCTCTGTCAAAAACAATTAAAAAAATTAATAAATAAAAATTAAAAATTAAAAAATTAAAAAAGAATCAGCTTTAAGTAAACAGTTTCTTTAAGTAAACTGGAGGAAATCACTCAGACTTTCAAGTACTTTGCTTAAGTCAGGTAATATGTTATAAATTATGTATGCTGATAAGAATGCTAAAGATACAAAATATTTACAACCCAGGGAGACAAAGAATATAGTATTTGATATCTAATCATATTAACTCTGGTAAGATAAAATGAGGGGAAGCCGGATGGCTCAGTGGGTTGAGTGCTCACTTTGCAGCCCCAGGGACTGAGGATCGAATCCCTGCATTGGCCCATGCAGACCCATATGCTGAACTGGGGAGTGCCCCCAGTTCGGTTCTCACTGGGGTGAGACCCCGGCCCAGTTCCTGCCCTGTGCAGCCCTGCGCCCACCTGTGGAATGAAACTATGTGGAAAAACCAATGATGTACAACTATGGAGACTGTTCTAGGCCCTCCCCCTTCTCTCTGTCTGTCTCTCTCTCTCTCTTTTTTTTTCTCTCTCTCTGTCAAAAACAATAAAAATAAATCTTAACAACAACAACAAAAAAAGATAATATGAGACTATGCTTGTTCTCCACCATGTGACCAATTTCTCGTTCCTGTTTTCCTGTCATTCAGTATAAAGAGACTATGACTTACTTGTCAAATTGTTTTACTACAAAGCCCACCTTTAGCCAATTGAAACGAAAACCTCTAGGTCTATGGACACTAGAATTTGGGAGAAATGTTTTAACTAATTAAGAAAAGTCATAAAACTTGGCTAGAGCTGGAGATGTGGCTCTAGGTATAGTAATTATATTGTATTAATTCACACAGAACTTTTTTCTAGAATGAATTTCAAAAAAGTATGAACACTTACTTTGGAGAGAAAAACTAAAAAAGGCTTTTGTTTTTCATTTTGTATGCTAAATTGTTGACATTTAAAATCATGTATTAGGTATTAAACTTTTTTTTTTTTTTTTCTTGACAGAGACAGACAGACAGACAGACAGACAGAGACAAAGAGAAGAGGGAGGGCCCAGAGCAGTCTCCATTGTTGACAGCATTATGCGCAGGGCAGGAACTGGGCCAGGAGCCTCCTGCATAGGCCCCGGCAAGAACTGAACTGGGGGCACACCCCAGTTCAGCACATAGGTCCACATGGGCCGGGCCCAGGATTTGATCCTCAGGCTCCGGGGCTGCAAAGCGAGCACTTACCCACTGAGCCATCCTGGCTTCCCAAGCATTTTTTTTTTTAATGTCAAAGAAGGTGAGACAATACATTGTGTTGTTTGCTTCTTTTTAATTATGTGCATAAAGGAAAACTAATAAATATTATTTTAAAAAATATCAATAAGACTTTGGGGATGCTAGGATAGCTCAGTGTTTGAATGCTTGCCTCTCTATTGTGAGGTCCAGGTTTCAATTCTTGGTCCCAGCCCATGCAACCCCATACACTGAACTGCTGGGCAACTGGTTACCAAAGAGATGGTGGCATACGTTCTTGCCTCCCATGCGGGAGCCCCCCCCCCCCCCCGTTCAGTTCCTGCCCTGCAGGGCCCCACATTCACCTGTGTGGGATGAAATCATGTCACAGCTAATGATGTACAACTATGAAGACTGCTCTGGGCCTTCTCTCTCTCCCCTCCTCCCAAACAATAAATCTTTTTAAAAAATAAATGAAATAAATCTTTTTAAAAATATTGATAAGACGAAAAATCCTACTTATTATAAAAATCTACCCAAAATATTTACCTAGTCTCTATGGTAAAAGCCTCTGAAACCCAAAAAATAATCCACCCAAGGGAAAGAAGTTGTGAAGGTGCTCTTTACAATGAATGGAGTACTGTAATCCAATAGCGCCTTTCTGGAGGACAATCTATTAAATATTTCAACATCCACACTGCTTGTACTTTGTACCAACAATTCCAGTGCTAGGAATTCATTTTACAACATTTGCTTAAGTACTTAAAGATGTTCACTGCAGCAGTGTGTATTAAAGAAAAACTAGAAACAATTCAAATATCCACCAAGAAGATGTGAGTCATGATACCTCCATATTCTACTCCCATTAACATGAGCCAGGTTGATTTACATATATTGACAAGTCCAAGATCAATTGTCAAGTGAAAAAATAAAAATACAGTTTATATAACGTGATTACATTTTTTTTTAAAGATGTACGGATAGAAGAGCCTTAGAAAAAAGGTATGGAAGACTATACACAGAGCTCTTAATGGTTGTTATCACTGGAGAGCAGAAAGGCAGAAACTTATACTGGGGCATTTTTCCTGTAATATTTAAATATGTATTTTATAGCACTACATTTATTTTTAATTTAAATATTAATATTACAGATGTTATAAAAATATGTAATGACATGATAAGGTATGCAAGAAACACTGTCAAGTAAAAATGTGGTTTCAAACTAGTAGGCCATGTATTAAAAGGTATATAAAGCATGTTTCCATTTCTGTAAAAAATATGTATATGTATACCTTGCATAGAAAAACATGTTAATAGAGGTTATTCTTGGACAGTGAGATTTTAAGAGTTTTTGTTGTTGTTGTTGTTTTGAATTTAGATTTAAAACATTTCTAAAATAAAAATATGATTTTTAAATAAGAAAATTTTAGGTTTCTTTTTAAAGATTTGTTTTAATGTTTGAGAGGAGAGAGAGAGAGAGAGAGAGAGAGTAAGAAGGGGGAGGGCCCAGAGTAGTCTCCACAGTTGCACATCACTAGTTGTGACATAGTTTCATTCTACACAGGTGGGTGTGGGGCTACACGGGGTGGAAACTGAACTGGTGGCCTCCCACATGAGAGGTGAGAACCTTCGCTGCCTCCCCAGAGGTTACCAGGTGCACCACAGTTCAGCACATGGGTTTGCACAGGCTGGGGCCAGGATTCAATCCCCAGACCTTGCAGTTGCAAGGCAAGTGGTTAACCTGCTAAGCTATCCATAAAGCATTCTCATAAATTAATAACAAAAAGACAAAAAAACAAAAACTAAAACTAAATAGAAAAAAAGAGCTAGGTACTAACAACATAAGAAGTACAAATGTTTAATGAACATAAAGATGTTCGACATTTTGAAAAAAAGAAAACTAAAATGGCAACATCGTTTTTCACCTATCAAATTGGAAAACACAACTTAATTGTAATACCCAATGTAGGGTTCAAGAACGCATAATTTCTTTGAAAAGAGCACCCTCGTTCTTTTCTTGTAAGACAGAACACCTACATAATTTTTATAGGTGCAATTCAGAAATACATAATCAAAAGCCTTGAGTTATACATTTCCACTGACCCAGATATATTTGTAACAAATATTCAGCCACAAGAGCGTTTATTATCATACTGCTTATAGTAACGAAACATTTGAAACAACTCAAAGGAGTGACAGGAGACTGGTTTACATAAGGAATTGATTACCTTATGGCATGTGCATACATTCTTTGCTGCTATTTAAAATGATGTCATAATAGAATATCAATAAATCTAAAAAAATGTGTTGAAAGAACTCAAACACAACGAGCACATACTGTATTATTCCCTTAATATGAAGTTCAAGAATGGACAAAACTTGCTCTTCCCATTAGCAGCCTGAGGTGACTGACCACTGAAAATGGTTCACAATTCTCTTGACACAGAAAACCCCACAAAATCATGCAAATCAAGAGGTTCAAATCTTCATGTTCACTTTAAGAACACTTGTAAAACTCCCAGGCCATCATGGATAGGCATATCCAAAATGCTACCAAATATCTGAAGGATGTCACTTTACAGGAGCAACGTGTGCCATTTTGCTATCACAATAATGAGTTCGTAGGTGTACCCAGGCCAAACAGTGGTGCTGGACGCAGGTCAGTGGCCCCAAAAGAGTACTGAATTCTTGCTGCACGTGCTTAAAAATGCAGAGAGGTAGAAGCCAGGATGGCTCAGCGGGTTAACTGCTCACTTTGCAGCCCAGGGGACCGAGGATCAAATCCCAGCCCTGGCCTGTGTGGACCCACATGCTGAACTGGGGTGTGAGGATCCCATGCCCATGCGAAAGGCCCCCAGCTCAGTTCTCACCACCCCCCCCCAGTTGGGCCCCTGGCTCAAGGGGGCATGCTCTCCACACAGGAGGCCCCCAGTCCAGTTCCCCGCCTTCATGGCCACCTGCCCACCTGTGTGGACCGAAACTATGTCGAAAACTGATGACAACTATGGAGACTGCTCTGGGCCCTCCCCCTTCTCTCTATCTCTGACAAAAAAAAAAAAAACAACGCAGAGAGGAATGGCTGAACTTAAGGGTTTAGGTGTAAACCCTCTGGTAATCGAGCAAAACTCTCAAAATGCAACACAAAACTTACAGAACTCATGGGCAGGTTAACCCCTACATGAATGAGCTCTCCTTGACACAGAGATGATCCTAATTGAAAAAGAGTAGATTGTTCCTAAACCAGAAGAGGAAGCTGCACCAAAGAAAAAAGCTATTCCAAATGAAATAAAGAAACAAAAACTTATGGTCCAGGAGTAAATTGAGCATCAAATAAATGTTAATAAAAGTTAAAAAAAAAAAAAAAAAAGGACAAAACTTATCTGTAATAATAGAAGTAAACATAATAGTTGCCTAGGGCTGATACTGACAGAAAGGGGGCACAAGGGAGCTTTTGTTTGTTTGTTTGTTTTTGACAGAGAGAGAGAGATACAGAGACAGAGAGAGAACTGAACTGGGGGCACTCCCCAGCTCAGTACATGGGTCCCCACGGGCCGGGGCCGGGATTCGATCCTGGGTCCCCAGCGCTGCAAAGGGAGCGCTTAACCCACTGAGCCATCCCGGCTTAAGGGAGCTTTTTAGGGGAAACAGAAATGCTCTAGATTTCAATCTGGGTAATAGTTACATGAGTGTCAAAATGTTAGAAAATTTATTGAGCTATTTGCATAAGATCTGTGCACTCACTGTATATAAATTATACATCAATAAGTGCTATCATGAAATATAACTTCATAAAATAATGACTCAAAATGAGTTGATGTACAACCTCATTGTTGTTGTTGTTTTGTTTTTTTTTAAGAGATTTAATTTATTTTATTGATTTTCGACAGAGAGGAACAGAGACAGAGAGAAGGGGGAGGGACCAGAGCAATCTCCATAGTTGACATTAGTTTTTCCACACAGTTTTACTCCACAGGCGGACACAGGGCTGCGCAGGGCAGGAAACGGGCCGGGAGCCTCCCGCATAGGTCCCGGCAAGAACTGAACTGGGGGCACTCCCCAGTTCAGCATGTGGGTCCACACGGGCCAGCACCGGGATTCGATCCTCGGTCCCCGGGGCTTCAAAGTGAGCTCTTAACCCGCTGAGCCATCCCAGCTTTCCCTAACCTCATTGTTAATAAGAGAAGCACATATTAAAACAAAGAAATACCATTTTAACTTATCAAGGTGGCCAGAATAAAAGAATTTGACTGCATTGGTGGGGGCATACAGAAACTGGATTCAACTCTATGAAAGGCAATTTGGAACTAGCTCTTAAGTTTTTAAATGCATATACCTTATGACCTCTGCTTCTAAAGATTTATCCTATAGACGTACTGTACATATAAAAAAAACATATATACAAGGTCATTCAATTGTTCTTAATAGCAAATGACCATGACAACCCTAAATGCCCAGTAATAGGAACCTGATTAAAGAAAGTATGGCATGTTATACAGTTATTTAAAAGAATGAGATAGATCTCTATGTATTGATATGAAAGGATCTCCAAGACTCATTTTTAGTAAAAAAAAAAAAAGCAAAGTACAGAACACTATGTAGAGTATGCTATCCTTTGTGTTTAAAAAAAGTATATGCATGTTTATATGTATTTGATTATAAACTTATAATATGCTTTAGAAGGTTCCACATGAAACTGGTAATAAGGTTGCCTTATTTATTTATTTATATTTTTGGAGAGAAGGTGAAAGAGAGAGACAAAGAGAAGTGGGGGAGGGCCCAGAGCAGTCACCATAGTTGTACATCATTAGTTTTTTCTGACATAGTTTCATTTCACACAGGTGGATGTGGGGTGCACAGGGTGGATCCAAACCAGGGGCCTCCCTCATGGGAGGTGAGAGCCTTCACTACCATCCTAGAGGTTACCAGATGTGCACCACAGTTCAGCATGTAGGTTTGCATGGGCTTTGGCCAGGACTCAATCCCCAGACACTGAGGTTACAAGGCAAGCGTTCAATCTGTTGAGCTATCCCATGAAATTGCCTTCTGAAAAGGGAACTGGGTAGCTAGAAACAAAGGGTAGCAAAGAGGCTTAATTTTCATTGTATATCTTTTTTTAAAAAGATTTATTTTACTGTTTTTGACAGAGACAGAGAGAAGGAGGAGGGCCCAGAGCAGTCTTCATGGTTGTATGTCATCAGTTTTCAACATGGTTCCAGTCCACACAGGTGGGTGGGGGCTGCACAGGGTGGGAACTAGGCTGGGGGCTGAAAGGGGATGGGGGGGCAAGAACCGAACTGGGGCACCCCAGTTCAGAATATGGGTCTGCATGGGTCAGGGCCAGGATTTGATCCTTGGTCTCCAGGGTTGCAAAGCATGCACTTAACCCGCTGAGCCATCCTAGCTTCCCCACATTTTATACCTTTTTATGTCATTTGATTTTTGCCACATGTATTTAAGACTTTTTCAAAAATTAAACATTTCAAAAAATAAAATTATATAAAGTATTTGATGATGGCAAAATCGTCATATTTTATTAGTGAGAGAATATATAATAAAACATATAGTTTTTTTATGCTTTTATTAAAATTAATATATGTATATGCATACACAGAAAAAACCCACTGGAAACAAATACATCAAATTATTAACAGTGTTTTTCTTGGGGTGGTGGGATTTTGACTGATTTTTGGTTTATTTTATGTGCTTTTTTTGTTTTTAACTTTATCAACAATTAAAATATAGTAGTATGGTAAAAAGATTATGTTTAATATTATTATAGAGAAACCTACCTTGATTTTTTTCTTGAGGTTTGAGTGAGTTTATGGGTTATCCATAGGACTTTTGTGGATTTTATATTCTTTTTATCTGCATAATTTGTCATTACAAAGAAAAAAATCCTTATTACAGAGAATAAAATCATGGTGTTACAATAAACCGATTTAAACAGATTGATTCCTTTCCTCCTCACTGATAATATCTTTCTTTTTAAAAATTTTATCATTATTTTTTCACTGAATTATGACTCTTGAATTGTAATCTAACTCAATGTTTCTCCCATTCAGTGGCCAAGAAACAGAAACAAGCAAAATGTGTCTATCTTAGGCCAATGACTCTCACCTCTTTTTCACCAATGATGTCTATCCATGCTTCTAGAAGCCAGGCATGCAGCCAAAGGGGATTAAATATAACTCTCAAGCCAACCTTGCCCCTCCCTCTTCCCTTCTGGGAACATGGGCACCAATACACACACATTCATTCTATATTCTCTCTCTCTCCCCTAGTTAAAGACTCCAAATGGTGCTGTGGACGCATTAAAATGTAGGGCGCTCTCCAAGTGCTGAAGGCATTTATTGCCTGAAGAACCCCTTTTCCTCAGTGTAAACTGGGAAGAAGGGACCAGAGAGGGAGAAAGGGTGGCATTCTCAGTACTGTGAGGATAAAAGATACCCAAGAGCTAGAAATGGGTACATTTTGTACTCTCATGAACAGAGACAGCCATAGATGTGGATTATTGTTTCAGGGTTCTGGGAAGGCCTGTTACCACCTCCCTACTCTTAGCTGAGCCCTTAAATTCTAGTCTAGCTCTTCATGTCTTTAAGATTTTCATTTGTTAAAGTGTAAATTTATTTTAATTTTTCTTTATTATACTCAGGATGAATTCATTTCATCAGACCTTTTTATGAAAATAACTAGACCAGTGGTTTTCTACATTTTCTACCTCTAGACCACTCACATGGGAAAGAGCACCATTACTTACATCTCTTAAAGCAACTGACACACAATTACTTTGAGTCAGATTGTAGTATGTTGTGGGGAGTTTCTTGTCAGAATCTGGGGGAGTGTATGTACAGTTGTCAAAGGCCATTTCTGATGCCCCCTCCCAGGCCTCTGCCCGGACTACTCTGAAGCCTGGATCACCATGTAGACCAAGTTTCTTGAAGGCAGGGTTTCCCTCTACATCCCATTAAGTACAATGCTTAGCCCACAGAATGTTCTTTATGAGTATTTGTTGAATAAACACAGATATTGATGGAAGATGAAAACTAGAAGATACTAGGGACCTGGACATTTGGATGAAACAACCAGTAAGAGGAAAAAATGGGTTTTCTTTAAAGATTTATTTTTATTGTTTTTGACAGAGGGAGAGAGATAGAGACAGAGACAGAGAGAAGAGGGGAGAGTCCAGAACAGTCTTCATAGTTGCTCATCATTGGTTTTTTTAAAGATTTATTTTTATTGATTTTTGACAGGGAGAAACAAAGACAGAGAGGGACAGAGAGAACGGGGAGGGCCCAGAGCAGTCTCCATAGTTGACATTAGTTTTTCCATATAGTTTCACTCCACAGCTGGGCACAGGGCTGCGCAGGGCAAGAAATGGGCTGGGAGGCTCCCACATAGGTCCTGGCAAGAACTGGCACACCCCAGTTCAGCATGTGGGTCCGCATGGGCCTGGGCCAGGATTCGATCCTCGGTCCCCAGGGCTTCAAAGTGAGCGCTTAACCCGCTGAGCCATCCCAGCTTTCCCTCATCATTGGTTTTTCCACATAGTTTCATTCCACAGGTGGGCATGGGGCTGCACAGGGCAGGAACTGAGCTGGGGTCTCACCCTGGTGAGAACCGAACTGGGGGCACTCCCCAGTTCAGCATATGGGTCCACACGGGCTGGGGCCGGGATTTGATCCTCGGTCCCCAGGGCTACAAAGTGAGCGCATAACCCACTGAGCCATCCTGGCTTCCCGCAAAAGAGGAAAAAATGTTTAACCACTTCCCAATTGTGTCAAAGGCTAGCCTTTGAGGAGGTGGCATATACACAAATAAAATAATATCTAACTCTTATAGGGAGCTTATTCGTGTACCTGTCACTGTGCTTAGTGTATGCATTACCTCATTTAATGCTCATTGCAATCTTAGGCAGTAGGGACTATTATTATTCTATTTTGTAGATGCAGAACTGTGAGGTTCAGAAAGGTAGCTAGCTCACAGCCACAGCTGAGAATGGTAGAGCACAGTTTAAAACCCAAGCAATCTGATTCCAGACACACACTGCCAAAGTGATCCAAGAACTCAAGTGCCAACACTGCATTAGACCCTAATCGTGGCATTTCCTTCCCCTCCTCCATATGCCCCCTCAATTTGGATACTTCTCCAAATGTTTCTGGACAGAAATAAAGCCCTTCATCACTCCCTTTTTCCAACCTCAACCACATTTTCAGAAGTATGCATTCTCCCACCCATCCTCTCTGAGGAGCCTCTCTCACCATCTCTACCTCCAGGTAGTCCAGGACTCCATGAGTTGATGAAACATCAGAGACTGGAAGACTTGACAAATGAGAAGTGCTTAAGGAGACTCTTCACCTCGGAGCAATGCCCCTGAGACCCACCCTGTCTCCCACCCACAGCAGTCTAAGTACTCCTCACAGCCTTCTGCAGAGAACCTCTCTTCAGTCCTGCAGCCTAGACTCTCTGTTGTCCTTTAACCCCATCTTCGCTGTCTCCTCGTCCCTTTGTGTCTCCCAGCACCTTTCTGTAGTTTTCCATTATGCGTGCTGACTAAAGCTAATGGGAGGGCCTACAATCAGGGTCCAAAGATGACCAACCTTTCAACCCTCACTAAAGACTTGGTAGAGGTTGAACTTCAAAGCACCAGGCCCAATTTCCATGGTGACACCCCTGGGGATGGTTGCCATGGGAATGCTGGAGAGACACTGGCCATAAAGAACACACCTCCTCTCTCCATTTTTCTTTATAAGACTCTCCCAAAGCTAAGGGGAGACCTGTTCCCCCTCTTCAGATATCTGGGCCGCCCAAAACAATATTGACTCTGCTCTAATAATCCTGTAGGTCTCAACATAGCTTTTCCAAATGAGGTGCTTGATGGTCTTAGGTTTTTGCCTCCTTAAGAACACACTTCACCATCAGGCAATGGATACTTGAATGACGGTGAGAGGGAGGGAGGAAGGGAGAAAAAAAGAAAGTGTGTGTGCGCCCGTGTGTGTTTCCTTATTGTCAACCTTCTAATGTCTGGTATAGATGCAGCAGCCTGGATAGCAGGCAGCAGGACCCTCTGATTACCAAGATCAAGAGAGAGAGAGACACTTAAATGGGTCCAGTAAAGAAGTTACAGTGAGAGATGCCAGGATACCCATATGCTGAACTGTGGCACAACCGGTAAATGCCAAGATGACCATGAAGGTTCTTGCCTCCCATGAGGGAGGCCCCCAGTTCAGTTCCTGCCCTGTGTGGCCCCACATCCACCTGTGTGGAATGAAAACTATCACAACTAATGATCTACAACTATGGAGACTGCTCTGGGCTCTCCTCCCTTCTCTCTCTCTCTCCTCTCAATCAATAAAATAAATATATATAAAAAAAAAGTCATAGTGGATTCTGAGTGACACAAAGAGCAAAACAAGGTACAGAGCACATGCAGACAGTGACTGGGACACCCTTCGACTATGACTCAGGCCATTAACTTTGGCTAAGCCCCATCGTACAGATTCCTAAGAGAAGTTGGGGGAGGGATAAGGCTCACAGAGTTTTCTCTCCAGCTTATTCTTCTTTGCCAAGCAGAAAAAGCTCACGGACATTAGGGACTCTGAAGCCCAGAGCTAGCCGCAGTGCTGCAGAGGCAGAGGACAGAGCCACCAGAGAAAGGAGCAGGGGCTGTGAAGAGATCACCTTCCCCCACATTCACCCTTCCCTCGCCTTCCCAGACATCTTGAAGCAGCTTCCTCCATTAATTCCTTAGACAGTATCTCATATACTAGGCCCCCAAAGGGAGAGAGAAGAGGAAAGAGAAAGGGGGTAGGAAATGTTCGTCCCTTGTTGGGACCCTCAAGGGTTCCCTCAACAATCACTTCCCCTATAGGCCTCATTGTCCTGAAAGAGAAATGAATAGTAAGGCTGGGAAGACAAGCTCCAAGGATGCTGACTGAGACAAAATGGCCCCCACAAGCATTTATCTTGGAGTAAGAGATTGACTGGAAGGGCTGGGGCAAGGGAAGATACAGAGTGAGACAAAGGTACAGCCCTACAAATATCAGGCAAAACAGACAAGGATGAGCTGTGGAGCTAAGATAGAATGTGAACTGGCAGGGGGTCCTGGGTCTTTCCTCATCCCTCCTCCTTCCCCACCTTCCACCATCTCTCTCCTGTTTAGCAAATTGGACAGATCGACACCACAACTCCTTCTCCCAGCATCACCACACATGCCCCATGCTCACCAGGCCAGGATGAGTGGCCCAAAGAGTCTAGAGAAGTTGGTTTAGACTTACCTGAAAAGCCTATAGCAAGGAAACTAGGCTTAAAAGTAGCAGCCTTTTGTAGCTTTACTGCTCAATAACCACTTCCCTTCTGTTTCTCAGCCTTTATCTCTCAGAGGAACCTTAAGCTCCAGCTCTCATAGTTAATGCCTGCTGTCCAGACTACTCAGCAAGGAGTCCCCCAGAGTTGATTCAGTGACCAGACTGCAAGGCCTAAGGTCCCTGAGGCAGAGGGACAGGGGCCCTCTCCATGCGCCAAACACACACATTCATAAGCAAACACATGGCAAAGGTCCACGTTTGAGCTCAAAATGTGGGTGAGAGAGCTCAGCATGGTGACAGACCGGGGCCCTCGGGGACAGAACAGGGCCCTCGGGGACAGAACATGTACGGTAAGCAGCTCTCTTACTAAGGTATGTTTACTCAGAGTCCCATTCTCACTGATTCAGAAGGCCCAGACTCACTCCCCTTCCTTCCTTCATTCCTTTAACAAGGCCTTGGGCCAAGCACTGTGGATCAAAGATACATACATAAGAAGTGCTCCTGACCTTGAGGACTGCCCTCACATGTGCCCCTCCCTTCTCAAACTGGCTACAGTTTCCTGGCCCAGCACTCTTCAAGCCCTAGTGAACTTGACTGCAATCCTTTCACTCCATAGCCTGACAATTCCTACCAATCTAGGAAAGGAGGGTTGGGTGAGAAATTCCCTTTGCAGCATCACAGATAAAGGTCCAGAACAGAAATTTGCATAGGCAGCATGGCATAGAGGAAAAGACATGAGTTTTTGGAATCACAGATTTAGGCTCAGTTCCATGAATTAACAGTGTGACCTTGAGAAAGTCATTCAACTTCTTTGGGCCTCAATTTCCTCATCTGTAAAATGGAAATATTAATGCCAACTTCAGAGTTTTGTTCTGAGGGTTAAACAATAAATGTAGAGTAACGAGCACATAGTAAATAATTGTCATCCTTCTTCATAAGATCTGCTCCATGGGTAGAGGCTGTTATGATGAGGTAGAGGTAGCTTGCCACCTCTTATTGGATCATCAAGAGAAAGGATGAATAAGCAAGTGCTTGTTAGGATTTCAGGGTCTAGTTATTTTTATTTGTTAGGGGGAGTTAGGTGGGTCTGAAATCCTCTTTCTACTGTACCTGGGAGGGAAAGGCAGACATTTCCTTAGGACCCCAGAGGGTCCCCACCAAAAACCACTGGGTGTGGCATCAATGTTTTTCTTCCTCAGAAAACCCTTCATCAGACCTGTGCCCTCCCTCCAAGTCCAGGTTTTAACTACTTCAAGGGATGATGGACGTCTTGGTCCTAGAATCCATTCCCGTTTATATCTCAGCAGAGAGACCCTGGACTGACAACCTCCGATCCAGTCCATCCACTAGTCTTCCCCCTCCCTTCCTGGGACGTGGGGGTAGAGATCTGAGCCAATAACAAAGGGAAGATGTGCTTCCTCTAGGGGAGAGGGAAAACACCAGAAAAACAAGGGACTGGCGCTAAGGGGTGGGGACGCTACAGAGGGAGCTGGGTGGCCTGATCGCGGGGAAGCAGCCCCCTCCCACTCTGCGGAAACTTGGCCTCGGGCCTGGCCAGGCCACACCCAGCCATCCTGCTGCTGGGGAGAGGTGGAGCTGCGGTGGAAAGGATGGAGGATGAGCGGCAGGAGGGGGCGCAGAGTGACGAACACGGGTTAAGGCCCAGCGAAGGGTAGGATTCAACCTTCCGTCCCCTCCCCGAGATTCCCTTCCGTGACAGCACTCACCCCAATAACGACGCTGTCGTCCCCTTGGAAAACGGGGATGAACTTGTCCCCCCGCAGAATCTCGGACTGGTTCAGCGGCCGAAATCGGCAGAGCACCTTGATGCTACATTCGTTGTTGGTCTCCGCCATGGTGGTCGCCGGCTTGGGGTTGGGGCACTTATTGGGAGGCAGGGGTGGTGCGTGCTCCGGGGTCGGGAGCTCAGCGGAGGCCAGGTGCTCGGTCTCTGGAGCCGGGAAAGCTCTCAGAGCGCTCGGATGAAGGGTGGGGAGCAGAGCCGGGGCGCTTCTCTCTGCTGCTGCAGCGGGATGCTGGCGACCTAGGGCGTCTGGTCCTCTCCCGGCGCTCTGCCTCTCCTCTCCGCCCCTCGCGCTGCAGCGCCGCGCTGCGGGCCTGGGCGGGGCGGTGACTGAGGAGCGGGGCGGGGCTTCCCTCGCGAGGGCCCTGGCGCTGGGCATCCACCACCGAATGGTGGCACCTTTCCCCCTCTCCTCACCCCTAATTCTCCAAGATGACCTTGCCCTCACCCCTTCCCCTCCCAAGTCACCCACTGCACCCTACCCCTCACATCCCTTACCTGTCTGTCCCTCCTTCAGACTCCACCCCTCTGGAAGGAATAAGGGGTCTGCGGTGGGCCTGTTGCCTGTCTACGGAGGAGATAGATCACCGGAGCTTACACCACCTTTACTCCAGGGCATCCTCCACCCCACCCCCCCGCCCCTACCCCTGTCACAATCCTCTCTCCAAATTGGGAGTACACTTCTTGTTTTCTCCCCCACACCTTTCGCACAGATTTCCAACCCACTCAGCCTTCAAGGGCAGCTGCCTGTACCCCTATGGAGGTAGGTGTCCAAGTCCCATTTCTCAGAGAAGAGTATTATGGGAGGTCTGACTAATCCCTTCCTCTCTACATCCAGAGGTGCACTCTACCCTGTCCCCAACATCCATGCCAGGTCCCCAGTTTGAAAGAAGGCAAACTTCCATTCTGAGTTATCAGAATTCAAAAGCAGTTAAGATTCTCATTTTTGGCTCAGGTTGGGCTTGGGATGGAGGTGGGCAGGAGTACCTTTTGCAAGAGGAAGGGAGTCAGAAAGCAGTGAAGGAGGGATGGTAAAGTGGATGGATAAGGCCAGAGGGACTTTAAAAGAGGACTTCTAGGGCGGACATCTGCATTGGGGTTTCAGACAGGTTTAGGCACCTATGTGATTGTGTTTCCTGTCCCAGTCACTATTATTGGACAGAGTCCCAACACCCAGCCCCTTCCTCAGGCCTTTTTTCTCTGTTCTCTCCCTTCCTTGCCCCCCACCCCCCAAAAAAGCCAAGCTTAGAGATTCCGTGTTCTTCCTCCCCTTTGGTCAGACTCCTGCTGCAGCCCATGGGTAGAACCATCTAGGAAGTGGCCAAATTGATTTTTCTCCATTATCACAGGCCTCTGCTGGCCAGCAGAGTTAGACTGCAGAAGTTGAGGCTCTAGGCCAAGGGGTGGAGTCGGCTGATGGGAGAAGGAAGGGGACAGAGATTCTGCCTAGCAATTGTCTACGGTCACTTAGACACTATGAGGCAAGAGGAGAGAATGATGGCTGGGCCAGAAAAGACCTAACTCATCTGAGAGTGTTTCTCAAATTGGATCTATACCTCTAACTACCTTGAAATTTAAGGAAACTGAAGGAAAATAGGCCAAAATAAGAACATGGATGGGAAGGCAGTGGGACTAAGAAAGAGGGGTTAAGGCTTGGGAAGGAGTCAGAAGAGTATGCATAGAATGACAATGAGTTTCAAACTCAGGAAGATAGACATCTCTCCAGTCACTTGGTCTGGCACTATTTCTTTCTTTCTTTTTCTTTTTGAAGATTTATTTTATTGTTTTTGACAGAGAGAGAGAGAGAGAAAGAGAGACAGGGGAGGGAGGGCCCAGAGCAGTCTCCATAGTTATACATCATCAGTTTTCCATGTGGTTTTGTTCCACACAGGTGGGTGGGGGCCGTGCATGTGGGGAACTGGGCTGGGGGCCTCCCACATGGGAGGCATACCCCCTCAAGCCAGGGGCTGAATGGAGGGGAGAGGGTGAGAACCAAATTGGGGGCCTCCTGCACATGGGAAGCATACCCCAGTTCAGAATATAGGTTCTCATGGGCCAGGGCTGGGATTTGATCCTTAGTCCCTGGGGCCACAAAGCAAGCGCTTAACTCAGTGAGCCATCCCAGCTTCCCCAGGCACTATTTCTAACTGTTGCAGCATCCTGCAAGCTCAGAGAACATCCTGGGAAACATCCTAACCTTGGGCCTCCAGGGGCTCTAGGGTGGCGTCCTTAGTGATGGAGTTTCAAAATGTTAATTCACAGAGAGTCATTGGTCAGAGACAAAAGTTTGGGGGATAAGCACCCCCAAAAAAACCCATACAGTGTGGCTTTTCATAAATCAGGATTTATTAAGTTTCAAAGGACTGTCTTTTATTCCGAGAGTGTGTCCTTCCTACTTTTCTGCTCAGAAATGATGGCAATAGTAAATAGTAGGGGGTTTTTTTGTTTGTTTTTAAGATTTATTTTATTGTTTGAGAAAAGGTGAGAGAGAGAGAGAGAGGAGGCATTACTTGTGACGTGGTTTCATTCCACACAGAGCTATGCAGGGCGGGAACCAAACTGGGGCCCACCTCATGGAAGGTGAGAACTTGTGCAGCTGAGCCATCTTGGTGGTTACCAGTTGCACAGCAGTTGAGCATATGGGTTTGCACAGGCCGTGGTTGGGAATCGAACCCGACCTCATGATTGCAAGGCAAGTGCTCAACCTGCTGAGCTATCCCAGCACCCAGGTTTTTTTGTTTTGTTTTGTTTTGTTTTTAACATACTTTCTTGGCAAAATGAAAAGGTAACAAACTATGTCTATCTTAAAGATTGATTTTTATTGGTTTTGATAGAGAGAGATACAGAGACAGAGAGAAGGGGGAGGGCCCAGAACAGTCTCCATAGTTGCACATCAT